>CM075857.1:24833206-24908206 GCA_037975125.1 Latrodectus hesperus
CCCCCCCCCTCCTATTTTCTTACGTCTCTTAAGAGTCTAATTTGACACCACAGCTCCTTACCACCAAATGAATGTGTCCTCAATGTCTCGAATGTCTGCACGTGTCGCTTCATTAAATGTAGCAAGAATAAATCAAGTTCTCAGGCATTATATAATAATTAAATTAAATAAAAAAATTTAAAAAATATCAGCATAAAAATGTAAAAAAAGCAGAAAAGAAAACTATTTGTGTCAAACAAAAGTTCATGAGAAAAAAAAAGATTTTTTAAAGTTTTAGTTCGTAAATGGGAGTCACTTTTAGTATTATGTATATGGTGTAGGGTAGGGATTAGCGTCTAGTTTCTAAAAACGTCAGTGTTCGTAAATTAGAGGTTCGTAAAAACGAATGTCTACTTTAATATAAGTGACCGAAGTCCGCTGTCATTCTCAGGGGGCTGTAGATGCCAATAGAAATCGTCTAACTTGAAAAGAAAAATTGAGCTTAAAATAATTATATCATGTGTGCTTATTTTTTATTTCTTTTATTTACGTAGCTTTGCTTAAAATGTTGTTCTCTAATACGGAATGAGGTCTCACATATTAGTCAGCGAAAAACAAAATGAGGTACGGAATGTTTGAAAGCTCGATTTAGTTATGAGGTTATAATTATATGTATTGAGAAATCGGTATTCTTTTTATTTATGATTCCAATGGGTTCCGATTGGGGCATTCTTACTTTTCCAGCTTGTCCTCTCTGCGGCTCCGGAGAAGAAACGGACAGGGATCATCTGCCCCTTTGTGGGGCTCTTTGCTGCTCAACGGAGGAATTGAGATATTGGGAGGCAAGACTTCGGTCTATTTTCTGTAGTTTATTTTTTTGTAGCCTTTAGTTCTTTGTATTTTGCCTGGCCATTACAAATAAAAAACAAAAAGGGCTCCGATCGACTGCGCACTGGGAAAATCGAAAATGCGCTTGTTGGACTCAAACAATACTTTTTTCAATAATCTAAAAAATTACTAATTTTTTCAATTATTATTATAATATTTTTTATCAACCCCCGGCAGTTCTGTGCAGCAACTCTCAATTCAACTACAGACAAAAATTCGCATGAAAAACGGAATTGGGATTTTATTTAAATTATTTTTAACATTGCTAAAGCGTTATTCAAAAATGTAACTTGTTTCAAAATTATATTTTGCTCAATAACATTTAATGTAAACAGTAAAGCATACTAATACATTGATTTAATAATAATAATAATAATAACTACAGAAAATATAAAAGTATATATGCTTTGCATTTCATACAAGGTCTATTAGCATCGTATACGAGGTAGGTGACATTAATTTCTTATCTCAAAAAACTCTTCTTTTGATTCTTCTTTCTAGGAAGCTCATGGAAAGTTTGAACTCATAGAGGAGCAATTGAAAAAGAAATATCTTTTGAGGGTGGTCTGAGATAAGTATTTATGAAAGACGAATGATTAGATGAAAGACAGAACGCGGTCTGTCTTTAATAAATGTGATCTGATAAGATATCGATGAATGTTCATTCACTGGTGAATTTTTTTCTCTCCTTTAAACGAAATCAAAAGATAAAAGTCGAGTTTATTCTATGTGAAATTAGTAAAATTATTAAGATTGAAAAAAATAAAAAGTACCATAATCATATTAATTGAAAATTAATTTTGATATAGTCGATTATAATTTAAAGTGAACTCATTCCATTTCTGAAAATTATAGAACACAAAACACAAGTTATTCAACCCTTTATCTGATTTTCTGAAGTAAAACTAGTTTAAAATGCAAATTTGATTTCTTAGAAGCTTTTGGATTATTTTTCAGTGATAGAATATGCCATTTTATTTTTTATTAGCCAAATGATCGCCTTTTCAGATTTCCTCAGAATCCATTGAGTGTTATTACGATTCTAGATTCAGTTTAGTAAATAATTCTAATTTGCTTAGAGAAAGATAAAGATTTAAATTATTTACATATATTATTTCAAACATATATATCGGTGTAATTTCATTAAATACCACATACTGGTTATTCTATTGAAGAAACGACGCAAATTCAAAATTTGAAGATTTAAGGATGAGGAAAATGGTTGGCAATTTAAGGAAATGGCAATACAGGAAGCCCAATAAAATCACCTCAATTCCAAAACGTTGACAGGGTGATAAAAAAGGGTATCAAGGTATACGGAATTGGCTATAAGATGGGACATCTTGAAGTCCCCTAACGGTGAAATTCGGATTTAGTTTTCTATACAAGAAAAAAAGTTTAAAATAAATTTCAATCCCATGTTATAGAATACCAACAATTCTGAATTAAACAATATTCTAAGTTATGATTATAAATCGTAACTTACAAATTTGTAATTGACTTTTTACTGGATTTTGCGTAGATTTCGAGATAGAAACATTAAATTCCGAAATATAATTCCTAGTGACTCTATAAAAAAGTCCCATCTTATAGCCACTTTCATAAACTTAGTCACTTTCTTTTTATGTGTGTTTTGAGCATATGATTATTCAAACAATACTTCAAAAAAGGTGTGATATAGGAATTTGCTAAGCATCATATTTAATTTTTTCCTCGAGTTTCATTTAATATATTTAAAACAAAATCTATTGCCATTGCATAGTATTGAAATCAAAACTGATATATGTGTGCTTGAATTGTAATAGTTGAGTCACACAATTCTGTATAAAAATTATGAACAATCGAGTGACATTTTATCGTTAAAGTGAAGCATAAAATTCCTATGCCAAAAATTGCGTTTAAATCAAAATGTATTGTAAATTTTAGTGATGCAAACTGAAAACTTATGCACAATATGACTTAGAAATTTCCTAAAATGGACTAGGATATAGTAAATTTATAAAATTTAGAATTAGGAGGGAAAAAATCAGAAATTTTACTTTAAAGCATATAAAATTGAACAATAGACAGAGCAAACAAACATAAGATTCTTTTTAATTGAATTTTTAATTTGTTTAGTTAGTACATTAATTATAATGATTGGAATTTTAATTAGAATAACAAGAATATATTTAACTGTTTTTAAAGAATTTCAAGAATTCTAACAGGAAAAAAAATCTTTTCTCCCAGGATGGTGTTACGTGCGATATTTGATTTATATTTATGTAGTAATATAAGGGAAGATGTGATATGATGTTCAGATAGAAAGTGACGATGGCTTTGCTATAAAAATGAAAAACGCAATAATTATTAAAAATATAAACATTCTATTACATACAAGAATTTCTTCCTTTACTTTTCTACATAATCAGCCACCCAACTTGTCTAGTGGTCAGCGTGCCTGACTGCGGATAAGGAGGTCCTGGGTTCGAATCTCGGTTCGGGCATGGATGTACTTTTTCTCTCTATTTATCCTGTCTTTGTCCTTTCCTTGTATGAATGAGGTGTGAATGGTTGCCTACCCTATAAACGGGTACCTCTGGCATGTGTGTAGAGCAATGTCGCACTTTCACCTTCATGGTGCTCTGATTAAAACGAAAGACGCTCCCAATTGACTTAAATTCGCATAGCCAACGACATAGCGAGTTTCGTTTGTCTAAGTGTCATTAGTAACAACAACAACATAATCATCTACACGTGGGCATTTGTCTCATCTGATCACAAGCTTCAGAATTTTCATTCATTCCAAATTGATCCAACTGTTCTTGAGAAGCCATAGCAATCTAGTCAGCCAAAAGTCGTGATGAAGCCCAATTCCTTCAGAAAATATTTAACATCTATTTTGAATGACTTGCCGTAATTTTCAGAGTTTCCCAAGAGGCTCCTTCTTAGAGTTTTTTTTTTTTTTTTTAAAGATTTACAACGATTGAGAAATTTTTTGACATATATATATATATATATATATATATATATATATATATATATATATATATATATATATATATATATATATATATATATATATATATATATATATATATTAGGTTGGTGCGTATGAAATGTCGGATTCTTAAGTGATTGTATAAAACTGCATATCTTTCTTCAAAAGCTGTTTATTCAATCAAAGTATGCTCCATTCGCTTCAATACACTTCTCCCAACGAGATTTTAAAGCGTAGATGCCTGTCTTAAAAAATTTTGGTCTTTAGAATTAATAAACTCTGATATCGAGTTTTTTAGACTGTCTTCATTTTCATAGTGTTTGCCCCTTAAAAACAGCTCTAAATGCTTGAAAAAATGAAAATCGGTCGGCGAGAGATCCGGTGAATAGGGTGGATGCTGCAATGATGAGCATACGTTTAACCGATCCAGCTTATTTCGCTCTGTCAGTGCGTGCGGAACCCACTTGTCCATCTTCTTAACCTTGCCAATCTCAGAAAGGTGTCTCAATATCGTTGTATGGTCAACTTTCATCCTGATAGCAAGTTCCCTCGTGGATACGGCTGGATCCGCTTCCACTAGAGCCTTCAGGTCATCATTCTTCACAGACGTTTTGGGTCTTCCGCGCGGCTCATTTTGCAGTGAAAAATCGCCAGTCCGAAATTTTTCGAACCAACGCTGCACTTTCCGATCGTTAACCGTATTCTCCCCAAACGCTTGGTTTATGTTGCGTGCAGCACTATTACCAAGTTTGTACTCATATAAGAAAATGACGCGAATGTCGGCAGAATTCATATCGGCAATAAACTCAAAAGAAATAAAAAAGGGAAGACCTTCGAGAAAACCTATTTTGCTGAAATGAGTCTCTGGCTATGGACAATACGAGTATGAATGAGATTATGCTAAATACAAAAGTATAACGAAAACAGGGAGGAAAACGTCCGCATGTAAAGAGAATCCGACATTTCATACGCACCAACCTAATATAATGCAATGGCTACCAAGCTTAATGAGCAGTTGCAGAAATGTTTGTGGTCCACAATCAAGTTACGAAACTCTGTGTCACAACAGCCCGTGTGGGTCACCTACAGTGCCCATTTCTGCTTTCTTGATCGAGAGGACTTGAGATGATAAGCACATGGCCCGATTATGTGATTAACGCGTAACCCCCCATGTTTAGTTCCTAAGCATGCTTGGTACTTAATTTATTGACCCACTGAAATGATGAAAGGCAGATTCGACCTTGTCCAGCCCGAGGATCGAACCTCGGATCTGTGTCTTGGGAGCGTGAAACGTTACCACTAAGCCTCCGGGCTTCTCACAATCAAGTGGTCCGTCGAAATATAACCAGGTTTTATGTGTAAAGAAAAGAAGAATGATATGAAGAAATTGTGACTACTGAGAATATTACAAAAATGTTCAATGGAAGTTATTAAATTTTTGAAAGCTTGACGTGGCATTATTGCGTCTTGGATGTCCGTGAGTAAAACAACTTGTATTTATTCTTCAGTTGTAGTTTAATTACACTGTCTAATGGAAAATTTATCTTCATCAGGTTTGGAGAAAAATGAATTAGTTAAAATTGCTGAGAAGATAAATGTGGAAGTACCGTCATTTTCCGTGAATATTGACATTAAAAAGAGCCATTGAAAATAGTGACGTGTATAAAAATATCTATGAGGAATTTGAAAGTATATTATTTTAATTGTTAAACGGGATATTAAAGATAGGGAAGAAAGGGAGACAAAGCATTAGAAAGTGAAGGTGAACGGGATAAAATCAGCGTATTAGAAAAGCCAATTGTAGCTTGAAAAACTTAAATTCACTTTCTGAATCGAAAAAAATCTTAAAGATACCGACGATTTAAATAGTGTGTACAAATTGGAGTTTTTGTTGAAAAATTTAAAATCTCTAGCTATGCCTCTACCGTCACTATCCAAATCTTTTAATTTTTATTGACGATTTTTTTATAAAAGGGCTTTTGACAGATAAAAAGCGTTCCGTGGGAATACAAAGGTGGAATTTTTTTTCAATATGCTGAGTGAAGAAAGTTACCAGTTTAATAGTTCATATGACCAACTAAGATTTGGCTTAGTACTCGAAGGTGTAGGAGGCAGGATTAAAAAGAAATTCAGAGATCCCCTCAAGAAGTTTTAAATGACTTTTGCAGAGCTCAAAAATTTAGAGATGAAACATGTTCAGTTTGATTCGCGATTGAGAACAACTTTTGTCAATTGCGGGAGGTTAGTGATTGTAAGAGTCTATATGAGTCATACTTTTTCTAAATTATATTTAGTACATTTGATAAGTAACTGCAATTCCATGTGGGAGTAAAAAAGGCAGAACTGTGGTATAAGCCCCATAACATTTTTAAGTGTACATATATTTATGTGTCATCTTGTAGGAACAGCAAAACTGAGACTGGGTCATGTACTCGTAGGACAAAGTTAGTAGAGGTGTCGTTCGACAAGTTACATAATGCAACCATGAAGCCTTTGGGTTTAAGTTGAGATCCAGAGCAAGATCACTTTGCCTTTTCAAATGATCGTTCTTCTTGTGTGATTAAAACCAAAAGATGTGACCTTTCACAGATTTCAGGATTCCATTGGGATTGCCTGGACTGATTTTTAGCATAGCTAAAATATTTATTCAAAGGCTTTGGTTGTTCAAATCAATCTGGGATGAAAAACTTCCTCCACTTGATTTGTAGAAGGAATGGAAGCGTTTCTTAGAGTCGTCAGAGAGAGAATTATCGTCAGAGTGGATACGATTTACATTCTTCGTCTAATTCTGATCGATGATGCTCAAGAAATTCATTTGGTTGGATTTTGTGATGCCAGCAAAGACGGATTTGGTGCTGTTATCTAAATTTGATCCATTGGTCAGTATGACGATTGTAAAGTTTCACTACAGTGCAGTAAATCGCTGGTGTCGCCAATTGTTAAGCTCTTAATCATTCCACGCCTTGAGCTGTTTGGAGCAGAGCTCCAAGTGATTTTTTAAATTTATCATCTGTATTGTGATTCTACAACAATACTAGCATGGATTCGTTCACTGCCTAGTTCCTGCAAGGTATTTGTGAGAATAGAGTGTCTGAAATCCAGAAGTTGTTGGAAATATTAGTTTGGAACTATGTTAGCACGTAAAACAATCCTGCCGATTTGGTATCTCGTAATGTTTGGCCAGGGTAACTATAGAACCATTCTTTTTAGTGGAAGGATTCAATATTTATAGATAAGAATAAGTTTTCTGATGAATCTTCACTAATCTCTAAGGTACTTGGTGATGAAGAATTTACGAGAGAGTTTAAACAACATTCTCAGGATGATATTTATTTTTTATTTTATTACATTACATATATTCAGACTTGTATGCTTGATTCTTGAGATCCGCTTGTAAGTCTTCGTCGATATTAGGACAAATAGCACAATGACAGATGTACAACCACAGAAGAATAACTAAGAAAACACCCAGGGCCACGGTGGGAATCGAACCCACACTCCTACGCTCTCAAGCGATTAGCAGTGATGCTTTAGACCACTCAGCCACGGAGCGTCCTTCTCAGGATGAAGTTAAGGACAAATGAACGTTTTTCAGTTCTATCCATGATTATATGATGTTTGTGTATCGATATTAGATTTATTAATTGTTGTATTTATAATTTTAAATCACTTATGAGAGAGGTGTTTCTAAATATTTGTATTCTGCCAAAATTTGTGATAACCAAGAGTAAAATTGTGATATTTCTTCATAACTATGAATTTATATGTAAGCATATATCTAGTCATTGTATTAATTTAATTATATTTGAAACTTCTATATGTTTTAATAGGGGAGTGTAACCGCAAGTCAACTTAAAAAGGAATTGGACAGCTGATAATTTCATTAATATAAATTATTTTGCTGTTGGATGTATTAACCTGAGAAATTGAAGTTTGCTCCTCAACAACAAAGGAGTTCTGAAGTTCGTAACCATAAATGTTTAAATACAGAAGGTAATTATGAAGATAAGTATGGGAAGTTTTATGTGTATATAATAGAATTTTTTTATTCCGATAAACATATCATTTTTGATATTAAAACAGATAGTACCTCCTGCCAGCGAAGACTCTCACGTATTTTGGCAGGCTACCAGTTAGCTTCGTTTTCCTTGAAAGCATATTGAGATTCTCATATTATAATTGAAAACAATCAACTCAGACTGATTTACACTAGATGTTGGTCTCAGAAATAAATGTTAGATTTTGTTAAATTGCTTGTGCCTCCACAAAATCAAAGCGATGATTGGCAGAATCATGTTAAAAATGGAATTCGTCGCTGAAAATATTTCTCCAAATGGATATCTATTGCAATAATGAGTGGCCAAGTCACTTTATGTTAATTTATTACTTATGAGGTTTAATTCTTTGAGACCAACAACTTGAAATAGGATTCCGAACTACTGTAAACATCCATATCCAAGATGATAATCGAATTCACACATTGTTGAATTGAATGATAACAAGTTATCTTCTATTAGGTTGGTGCGTATGAAATGTCGGATTCTCTTTACATGCGGACGTTTTCCTCCCTGTTTTCGTTATACTTTTGTATTTGGCATAACCTCATTCATACTCGTATTGTCCATTGCCAGAGACTCATTTCAGCAAAATAGGTTTTCTCGAAGGTCTTCCCTTTTTTATTTCTTTTGAGTTTATTGCCGATATGAATTCTGCCGACATTCGCGTCATTTTCTTATATGAGTACAAACTTGGTAATAGTGCTGCAATAGCTGCACGCAACATAAACCAAGCGTTTGGGGAGAATACGGTTAACGATCGGAAAGTGCAGCGTTGGTTCGAAAAATTTCGGACTGGCGATTTTTCACTGCAAAATGAGCCGCGCGGAAGACCCAAAACGTCTGTGAAGAATGATGACCTGAAGGCTCTAGTGGAAGCGGATCCAGCCGTATCCACGAGGGAACTTGCTATCAGGATGAAAGTTGACCATACAACGATATTGAGACACCTTTCTGAGATTGGCAAGGTTAAGAAGATGGACAAGTGGGTACCGCACGCACTGACAGAGCGAAATAAGCTGGATCGGTTAAACGTATGCTCATCATTGCAGCATCCACCCTATTCACCGGATCTCTCGCCGACCGATTTTCATTTTTTCAAGCATTTAGAGCTGTTTTTAAGGGGCAAACACTATGAAAATGAAGACAGTCTAAAAAACTCGATATCAGAGTTTATTAATTCTAAAGACCAAAATTTTTTTAAGACAGGCATCTACGCTTTAAAATCTCGTTGGGAGAAGTGTATTGAAGCGAATGGAGCATACTTTGATTGAATAAACAGCTTTTGAAGAAAGATATGCAGTTTTATACAATCACTTAAGAATCCGACATTTCATACGCACCAACCTAATAGCTTGTTAAGGTATTTGAGGTGGTTCAATAGTGGTCGTCGATGTTCCAAAGATAGTCTCAGCCCCTCTCCCACTATTATCTGTTGATATCATTGAATCCCTAAGATTAATAAGTAAATCTCGATTAATTGTTAACAATTGCTTGGTGCAGACGTGGCTGTTCATTTGTATAATCCTCTAGTACCCGGAGAAACCTCCTCGCCCACTAAGATGTTTGTTGCGCTTTCTTTGACACACTTGTTCACACATCAACGATTAGCATATCATTTTTCTCAATATGCCTGTTCGGTTTGCTGATTCGATCCATTAGCTTCTCTGAAACCAATGATGTGTCACTGTCAGTTACGTCTGTGAGGTACCTAATTAATTATCTATCAATGAGTGCCTCATTAAAATTCTACTCGTTTCATAATTCACACTTGGGTTGCTTTTTCGTGAAACATTATGAAGATTAGATTACCGAGCCACATTTGAATGTTAAGTTTTATAGCTGTGATTCAACTCTATGTGGCTACATTTGTTTCTTTTATAGCAGAATGTATATGCATACTTCCCTTTATTAATAATTTTATTGATCAATATTTTACTAATTTCATTTTGAAAGCATTTTTTTCTTTTATAGTATAAAAAATAAAATACTAAACTAATATTTTTTCTTTAATTTTTGCTGCTGTAATCAAAAAGCAAAAATTTATTTTGTCTATTCAAAAATTTGACAGACATTATTTTATATATATAACTATAATTTAGCTTTTTTTATATATACCTACTTTTGGCTAATTTTGTACTAGTAAAAAATACATTTTAATGATAATTTTCTTAATCTCTACGTGATGAAATGTTTTTTATTTCAATTTACTTTGCTCATTTTAAACTTTCCCATCAATCCCTTATTTCAATGTATGCACATGCATTTTTGTTTTCCGATTCTGTTGACTATCAATTATACTAGTCTTAATTCTCTACTCTTATCTTTTTATTTCCTAATATTCTTTTTTTTTTATATACTTATATGTATTTTATTCATTTTCTTTCTTTAGGTTTCTTAAAAACCTAAGAGAAGGACAAGATGAGAAGAAGTTTACTTGAGTAATTGATTGCTGCATAAGTATATTTGAAAAGTTTTCTTTCTTGTTTTATTATTCTCCTAATAAAATGAAGAAGTTTTTGTTACTTGTATCCATTTTATTTCACTTGTTTGAATACTTGTTGTTCAATTTGTTTTTACTTATATTCATTATCAACATCCATTTCATTTTATTTCTATTTAAAACTTTTTTGTTAACATTAATATTCCCAATATGCTTTTGTTAATCATAAATATACTTATTAACTTAACATTAATAACATTTTTATGAATTTATTTCTTATGTTAAAAGTATACCTTCATAATGTACATTTTTAACAAAAAATTAGGAAGGACTTATGCAGAAAGACTATCTTCTCATGGGTGGAAGGAAGCGATTTCTGCATTCGACTCAGCGACATTCCTCGGGCTGAGGAGACTTACGAACGTTTAAAGTTTCGTAAGATCGTATATCCTACTGTTGGTGAGAAGTGTGAAAGGAAACGCCACCAAGATCTCGAACTCATCACTTGACCGTGGTTCAATGAATGAAGCGGTTAGCTTCGATCAACAGAAATCGACATACAACTTGTGTGGTACTGCTGATGAGACACCGGATTATACCTTAAAGGTAAAGCAATACTCGCTTATCACCAAGCGCCTCGTAATTTTGAACCACAGTCAGGTGAAGAGGTAATATCTGAGCTGGCGCCCTCCTCTTCACATGCACACCTCACCAGTGGAAGGGCTTCGGACGTCACAGATGAACGTGGACACGTCCCCAGAGCTTTAGCAGCCTAGAGAGGGAAATGTGGTCACCGTCTCAATTGTCGGCAAGCAATGGTTCACATTGGGGATTGGCAGAAATAGACAGAATATATTACTGTAATCCACTCTATAACACGGCAATCTTATAATGCGTTTTCAAATTACGCTATTTCAAATCCCTCGTGTAACACGCGTTTTCTTCCATATAACCCGTTGATTCCCTATTTTATATTTCTGTACTGCGAAATTTATAGTGATTTGTACAGTTCACAATCCATTTCGCGTAAGTTTGCACATTGTGCTAATTGTGTGTTTTTATAAAATTAAATTAAATTATTACTATTGACCTTTGAAAATTCTGCTGAAAAAAGATGATGGTGGAACGATATTTCAGATAGCTCCTACAGTGAATAAACCTGTAATAAAACTGTTTTTAAAATTACTTGATTTATTTGAAATTAACAGTTTTTTAAGTTACAATTGCACAAGTTTTTTTATTTAAATTTTTCTTAATTTGATTTTAATAAAAAGCATGCACATGTCGTTCATAACACAGTTTTTCCTTAATATTCGATTTGAGCAACGTTTAACGAGAAAAGTTGAACCTGAATCATTTATACAGTTATTGATATCAGTTATACATAACGCGTTATACGAGGGCGTTCTGAAAGAATACTCGCACAACCCGTTTTCCTATAACGCGGAACTAATATACCGTGTTATAAGAAGGATTACTGTACAATAAATAAATAAATTTTGTGAAATATATATATATTTTATTTGGTTATAATAAAGCTTCACGTTGCATTATATACATTTGGTCAATTCTTTCACGGTGTTGCTGCGAAAGGCAAAAGAAATTGCACAAATTACTTACTTTTTTATGATTTTCGCAACACATAGCTTGTTCACGAGTCTTGATGCAATAGCCCACTGATTGGGTATCAGTGAAATGTTCCTGCACGCATTTTCTTGCTGAATCCACCCTCTCTTTGTGGCTGAAAAAAAAAGAAAATAACTTGTTCAATAGGATAGTATATGATTAAGCTCCATACTTATTTCATATGCTACTCAATTAAATCATTCCTATTTTTATTTCTATTCAACAGTTCCTGGGTTCGAATTCAACACCGAGCTTGATTGCTTGTAGCGGTTCGGAATCCACAATAAACCATAAATCCCAGTCTGACTAGCCTCGTGTACAAAAGTGACCGTTGAGCGGTAAGCAAACCAAATAACACTTTTATGGATAAAGTTACCCCTGTGTTATCACAGATGTAAGTCTTGATTCAATAAATTATAATTCGCAGTAAATCCTCTCACATAAAAGATTTGAAAACGTGCTTTGAGGATTCCAAAACGTTTTTGGCAAAAATCTATAGCTGTCAAATCTAAGATTTATTTTAAAACGATAAATTCATTTATATTAATAAATATTTCATATTTATGAAAGGTCTCTTAGGTTTTTTTATTACAGTAGTGTGTGTGTGTGTGTGTGTTAATTAAATTTTATTCCTTCAGGTAACCAAATTTATAAATATTTCATGTTATTGTTTAGTATAAATATTAAAAGTTATATATTATTTTGGTTAATATTTGAAAGAATATACAGAATGAAGAAAAAGTATTTAACTTAAGCAGTAATTCATAAATATAATTTTGTCAATATTTATGAATTTTTAGATTGGAGTGTGTATCATATCTGAAACCATTAATTTTCATAAATATGTTTAATGTCTCAGTTGAAAATAAGTAAAGTGAAAGGTTATATATATATATATATATATATATATATATATATATATATATATATATATATATATATATATATATGTGTGTGTGTGTGTGTGTGTGTGTGCATGTATATACACACATAAAATTATAAATTAAATAATACATAATGGGGAAAAATTATTTTCTGGATTTAATAATGAAATGTATTATTTATGTTATTAAATGCCACACCGTCGATAAGAGCGAGATACTTTTGTAATTTCAACCACGCGAAATCAACAGTAGGTGACTAAAAATTTAGGTTATACTCTGAAAATATTGAAAAAGTGAAATATAAAATATTATTAAATATTAATTAAATAGTGGGATAAAAATCAATTAGAAAACTTAAGTTAAGCTGTTGGGTTGGAATTGGAGTAAGGATAAGGATAAATGTAAAGATGGGTTTTTTTTATAAATGTTGTATTGCTCCAGATGGAGAAGGCTGCTGAAGACAGTATTAGCCTGTACTGAGGTTGAAGAGGAAGTAATAATATGATATAGAATATACACAGTGTACAATAACAGCAATAAATATTTGTGCTGATTTGAGCGTGGATAATTGTAGTGGTTTTTGAAATCCACTTTAAACTGTCGATCCCAGATGAATTATCCCTTGTGAGCAAATCGTGACCATATTGGGACTAACACAAACGAATAAAATCGCACAAAACCTTTATCTTTTTTCTCATTTCATTATTTATTATACTATTTACTTTGCTCACTTATTATTTTTGTATAAATAATGGCCTTGAAAACAAATACGGTTTTGGTATACTATTTCGTTCTAAAACATACCCGCACGCAGTGAGTTTTGTTATAAAGTTTGTGCATTTGAGATTGTACGATCATCAAAACACTGTAAGTCTGTAAAATCTAATCTGAAAAAGAGCTGAATATCGGATGAATGAATGTCTTTTAGGGGGTAAACACTACTAAATTATTTTTATTATTTTCTTATCATATCAATGTGTATATTTCTCTTATATTGAAGAAAACCTAATGAGAACAGAATAATAATATATGCATTCATAATTAGTTTTCATGTTAAAATAAAACGCGGTTTATTTAATTCAAATACTGTCGAATTCAAAATTAAACGAATTTCAACTAGTTTTCGTGCTGAAAATTATATAATGTTTTCAAAGGATAGTTTATTGCCTTAATTTTATATAAGGCTTATTTAGTATTATATTTGATAAAAAAAGTATAAATAAGGTAATATCACTATTTGTCTATCTAATGTTACTTAGTCGAGAAGCATATTCGTTTATCAAATAGTGAATAAATGTATAGCTGAAGTCGATGAATAACTTTTAAGGATACGTGTATATTCCCTAGGATAATTTTAAGTTTATTATCTTACCATCCTGCACTGATGCATATGAAGATAAATATTGCACCGTCTCTTTTATTTTGCTCATTTTTCGAAAGAACACTTGCCACTTTGTTACAGAGTCCGTATCAAGTTCCGGAAATGAAATTCAATTGTTGAAAAATCCACTAACCACCATAAACAGCGGTGAGGGGGAGGAGTTTACAGTGTACGTATTCCACTCCACGGGGTACTGCGCCCACTTTTATCCTAATGGCAATTTAATAACAAGCTAGAAAATGGGGAGACAGGTTGATTACGGTGGTCGGCGAAGCATCTTCCACCCCCTACAAAGCGTTTCCAGAATGTTTCTTACGCTGGGCCTGACCCCCTAAGGCGAGAGGATGAGTGCTTTCACTATCATTAGGAACGTTTTAGGGGAACCCCCTATTGGGCACCGGGCGTCCGCACACCTTGTGGGCACAGTTACCTGCCGAGCGTTGAGGCTTTTTAATGGCTCCAAATAAGTGTTTTGCTTTTGTTTGGCAGTTCTTAGAACAGCTGTCTTACTTTGAAACTTTCAGTAAAGAGAGGGTGATCCTATCGCCAACTTGCCAAATCAACCCATAAACGCTCTTCCTCCCACAAAGCATATTATTTAGATTGGAATTAAATTAAAATGCAAGCAAACTTTCAACATAATCCAGCTGTTTCCTTAAGATTCAAATTCTCAGTTAATGTAAAGTCGTTTTATATAAGCCAAATCAATTTAAGAAATTATACTAATCTCAAAATTTTATTGACGTTTGTTTTTCCCAAATTTCATACATATATAAGAATGGAATTTTAGTAAGTACTCTACTCAAAAATAAACAGGTTTATTTAATTTGAAATATTCATGAAATACTCTCTCAGTTATTATAAGTACAAGTGTGACAGTAAAATATATTAATTTGCCTAAAATTAATTAATTTGTCTGATATTGACAACTGACATCATTTTTATTAGTATGCAATATCAAATTATCATACGGTTTTAATTAAATTTTACAAAAATGAGTTACTTATATCAAATTTTTAAAAAATTCCAATAGAAATTAGATTGGGCTTGTGAAAGGAGACATTTTTAATTTCGCTGTCCCCCACGTGTGAGAAAAAGTAAAAAAAAAAAGATGTTGAATAATTCAGCCTACAACAGCCAGCTTCTTGATGCTTTTGATAGCACGGCCTACGTTCTGGGCAGTGATAATTTATCGCTGTTAAGGCATTTTCTCTTTAATAAAACACAGCCATCTGCTCAGGTATATTGATTATCGCAGATCTTCCTCTCCCAATAAAAACCAGAAGCGAGGAGGTTTTACAAATGCTTATTTATTGTCATTAAAAAACAGTCTCTGGCGGTGTAAACGGAGTCAGGAATTTTTTCTCTTAACCCTCTCTCTTCGGATAATAATCACCTGTTGGATCCCACTATTCATTTTTCACAGACATAGCACTATTAATCACAGCCAATCGACGCCTACGGCTACTTTTAAATTGACTGGTGGGACCATTATGTATTAAACTATTCAACGAAATTTTTCGTGAAGATTGGCTGAAAATTTCCTGTATAATTACGAGCCTTTTTGCATAATATGCAGCGCATTAAAACCCTGTGACATCTAGCTATATATAGCACTAGCGAATATATTTTTTTGTTATTCTAGTAAAGAAAAAACTCATATTTCATCAGTTTCTTAATTATTGAAAAGGTGGATTGTTTTGGTGAGGGTAAAGTAAAACTTGGTACAGTTTTAATAATTGCTACAAGGTAACCTGTACCAATTACTTGGTACAGTAATTGGTACAGGTTACCTTGTCCACGAAAAACTTTGTTCGCTTACAAAATCTTAATAATGTATTTAGAGAGACAATTTAAAAAAAAAATACATTTGCGTAATAACTTTTTTTTCTTCATTCTAATATACAATCATCACACACACACAACAAGCTACGTAAATCTTCGTTAGATTGATATCAAGTCACATGACTGGCATGTTTAACTCCCGAGATTGGAAAACTCGATTTTTGATGAGCTAAATTAGTAACTATAGAATTAGTTTTAGCTTTCAATTCGACAATTTGTAGACTTGACTCCCATTTCGAATCACTGCAAACATACTATACTGGTATGGATATTTGTAGTAGTTCGTTAGCCAGTTTGATCATCCAACAGTTTAATCCTCATCCCGGAGTTGGAGGTGCTTATCTGAAAGAAACGTCATTTAAATACAACTCAGAATTCATTCAAAAAGTAATTTCAGAGTATCCAAAGGTAGTGAAGTATTTGCTCCAATTATTTCATGTACGATTTCATCCTAGTAAATATACTTCTTAGAGCATAAACAACAGACATTTTATGAAGTAATGTCATCGGAACATTTGCATTTATTCGTAGTAATTCCCTCTCATATAGCTGTAAGTCCAAAAAGAGACAAAGTTAGGTCTTCTCGTAAAGTTCAACAAGACTGTAAACTGTAAGTACTAATGACATTAGTCCTCATGCATAAAATGTGACCAACGAGTAACAGAGAAGCCAAACAAAATCAGCGAGAAAAACTGCAACAATTCATATACTCAAACAAGAAATTGATTTCCTAGAGTTTTACAAATCTATGAACACAAGACAGTGTGAAAATTACGAGAAGATGTAAATAGATACTGTTTGCTGTGTGTGTGGAATAGAATATAGATCTTTATGTGGTTGATCTATAAACAACGATTTCCTGATAAAATTATGTATTCATATAGAAGCATTTATTTAACAACGATTTTACCTCTCTTTAACATAGATCAAACATTGTTTATTTGTTGACTTTTATTTTGGTCATTATTTAAATCTAGACTAATTCTTTCATTCTAATTTTATAATTTGATCCTTCGTACAAAATACTCTACTCTAATTGTTCGTATATAATGTTTTAAAACAAATTTACATTGCACATCATTCTGTTAGAAATTACATCACTTTAAAATTTAAGATGCAGAATTATAAATAAATTATACTGAATGCAATTTATGAAAATATTTTTTATTTACTTGATCAATTTGAAACTCGAGTTACTTGTTTGAAATATAAAATTATACACACAACTAATACTTTGAGTTTATCAAGTTACATTTAAATGTTTTTTCATACTCTGATCAACAAGACAAAAATATTACTTATTTATTTTTGTGATTTAAGTATCCATTTTAGTTATTAAATATTTCTTAAGCATTTATATAAAAATATAAAATGAAATATACATTAAATAATGCAGTTTTTAATTAATTACATTCAAAAATTGATATAAGATTAAAAGAAAAGAAAAAGTGGACCTAGAGTTTAATATAATTTTGTATGTTTAAAATGTAATTTTGTAAGTTTGTTAGTTTTAAAATGTAATTTTTTGTATGTTTAACTGGTTTATAATTTTTAATTATTTAATAGGTACCGCAAAAATCAATTATTGATTAAAAATATTCGATAAATGATGCAACAACTTAATTGGTTTCTTATATACCGATATTTCTGTAAATTACACAGTATTTTGTAATGATATGCTAAAAATATTGGAACTACTGTATTCACAGTTGTAAATATTATAAGAAACATTTATCCAGTGAAAATTATAGTGATAAAAAAATACTGACATTTTATGATAAATATTGATATAAAACATTTACTATCGCAACATTTACACAATTGCTGTAATTAATTTAACTCCTGTAACTTCAAGGTCACCTGAGAAATATGCTTCACGGTCTGCTTATAGGATTAGCGTTGGAATAAATGTTGTTGTTGTATAATGCTCAGCTACTAGAATTTCCATTTTCCAGCCCTACAAAGGGCGGAAATGATGACACCTTCATTATACAGTGAATGTATCTTCTTAATTTAGAAGCAGGAGTCAAACCGAAGACCCTTAGATTTGGCCTATTAACCCCGAGGTATCATTTCACATGGAAGACATTGCGACCACGAATTAGTTAATGTATCCCAGTAGCCATTAGTGAACACGACGGCTCTTCGATTGGATCGGGATTCGAAATTATTACCTTCCGAAAAAGAGAAGGAACACCCTAACCAACAGGCCACCGAGGTAATGTTGGAATATAATTTTTGAGGTAAAATTGTGAAATATCATGCGAAAAATTTAAATAAATCGAAAACTTCCAAAAGATTTGCTTAAAGAGAAATCAAATAGCAGAAAAATTTCCCTTAGCTGAATATAAATTTAAATTTATTTATTTTATTAAAATTTTACTGTTACCACTTTTAATTTTACACAGAAAATTATTCAACATATTCAAATGTAGTATAATTTGATAAAGTATAAACATTCAATAGCTTATTTTAATTTGAATGTGGCATTGTATAAATTAAGAAAAATGATATTAATTTGCCGGATAAAGTTAAATGAATCACCTTCACACAAAATTTGAATGCAGATACACATAAATAATAATGAAATCAATCTCCTTTTCGTATTTGTCAAATGGCAAATTCTTACATCATCGTCTAGTGATAAATTGAGTTTAAAAACACTTGTTATTCAATTATTCACCACTGTTCTACCTAATATTCTTTTAAAAACACTTGTTATTCTATTTCATGAAAAATAATTTTATGGTATATTGCTCAAAAAATAATGATGTTATTTAACAAAAAGATAGAAGGGCACTTCATTTTCCAAGAATTGATTAGACATTAGTAAAAAATTAATCTGTATGAAAATGTCTGTCATTGGTCATTCTTATCACGTGTGAATTAAAATAAATTATACTCTTAAGAAAGGTAGCAGAAGATCGAATCGTTGAGTGACATTTTTTATCTCTGATTTCTCGTTAGGAGGTAAGTTCCAGTTTTTAGGTGTAAAGAATTTTCAATTAATATTTAATAATTAACCAATTAATTCAACATTTTAATATTTTAATTAACTTTTTAATCAGCCAATTAATTATACGTTTTAATTGACCAATTAACTATACTTTTTTATTATATTCCAACTAATTATAGTTATTTACACTTGTAATATTGAGAAATCTTGTGAAAAACAATTCAAGGAGTTAACACTAATAAATTTCATTATAATATTTATTTATTTATTACATTACATTACATGTATTCAGACTTGTATGCTTGATTCTTGAGATCCGCTTGTAAGTCTTCGTCGATAATAGGACAAATAGCACAATGAAAGATGTACAATCACAGAAGAATAACGAAGAAAACACCCAGGGCCACGGTGGGAATCGAACCCACACTCCTACGCTCTCAAGCGATTAGCGGTGATGCTTTAGACCACTCAGCCACGGAGCGCCCTCATTATAATAGTAAAATATTATAATGAAATTTTTAAGTGTGTTTTCCGAACTGGCAACTGAACTAGTAGTGCTCTGATTTTCAGTTCAACAGTTCGTATGTTCGATTCTCACAATGGGTGGATTATGTGGGAGAATTCAGATTTAGAAGACTGTAGGCTTCTGTTGAATAAATTGTTGTGTGGAAAAATATAACCATAGAGAAATCAACAAGCTTCTCTTATGTCTGTTTTGACTTTTAAATTTTTTCCGCAGCTTTTTGTATCTAATTTTATTTATAATATAATACATTAATGATGAATTATCACACACACATACAAGCACAGGATTAACTACAGAAATATTTTATCAAATTTAAATTTATTCGTTTTAAGTTTTAGTATTACGAACAAAATACAGCAATGATAGAAATAATATTTTTTAGAAAATAAGGTTTCAATAATGAACCTTATTTATGCAAAAATAGTATTACAGTAATTGAGCTTATTTCTAAAAATTCTACTTATGCATTACATTCTCTGATAAAACGAATATTTTGAATAACACTCATTTCCATGATTATCTGTGAGTTAACTTCAATAACTTACCTCTTCCTCGCATTTTCCATTATTCTTTTTTTGCGTTATTGTTTTGGGACACAAATAATAATAATTGAATAAAAACATGGTCTGTGCGCTTTTGAGGGTTGAAGATGCTTTCGAGTCGTGTGTGAAGGTAATTATTATCCGAACCCTTCCTGCTATTAACGGAACTGAAACAAAAAGAATTCCCGAAAATCCTCTGAGTGTGCAACAGGTGGATGGGCATTCCAGACCGCGATGATAACTGTTATTTTCAGGAAGGCATAAAGGGGCAAATTGTAGACTCCGAGACCCGTGGGGTGGAGGACGCCGATTAATCAAGTGCGCCTCGAATTTAGGGTGCGAATACTGTAATTTCATACCCAGCCACATGAGCTACTCAGGGAAGAAATCGATTTCAGGATAATATGCAAGGACTGAACTCCAAAATACCTTTTCTCCATTACCAATCTTCCTTACTGTTTACTATGTTCTCACAAATGTTATTCATTCAACTTTCCCGAAATTGTTGTGTCGAAACAAAAAATTCAATTTTTGTCTAATTCATCAGTTTTGAAATCATTATAAAGTACTTTAATTTTTTTTTTATCTAGGCATTTAATCGTTTAAGTTTACCATGGTCTAAAAGCAGTATAGCGCTTTTTAAAGTGTAAGATCACGCTTTTGATCCCAGCTACTGTAAAACAATCGAAGGGGCACGATGCGCTTCTCCCTTCTGCATGCACATCTGTCAGGTTAGTGCTTCGATTTTCCGGGTTTTCTCCCTTGCGACTTACTATTTGACACCGAGAAGTAGAAAGCCTAACGACATACGGCTGTTGTAAAACATATCAAGTTCAACTGATAATTTGCCATCTGGGAGGACTTTTCATAGATCCAGGGTCATTTTTATGTATCGCAAGGGAGAAAACCCGGAAGATGTCCCAGCACACACTCCCACAAAAGGTAGAAGTGTGCAGTATGCATCTTTAATTGTTCAACAGGGGCTGAGATAACAATTGCTTACTATAGTTGTAAAAATATGCCTTCTCGGAATACAATTTATGTGACTGATATTAATGAATACCTTAGTCTTCGGTCGTTAGGTCATTCTCTAGATGATGTAAAAATGAAGTATTTTAATCAATTAACTTAAATCAATATGTAATGAATATAAATTGTTATTAAAAATTCTAAGTAAATAAACTTAAATTTACAAAGAAGTGATAATAGTACTATAAATACTAGAAATATTAATAAAAATAGATTAGGAATGCATATATTTTCGAATAACGAATTTCTGATTAACTGTTGTCTTTTTACTAAGATGGATGATAAGTGATATGTGCGGCTTGGCACACTATTCGCAAGAGTTTCACCTAAATTCAGTACGATATTTTATTTATTCAGCGACAGATTAAGAAATGTGTACAAAATCAAGAACTCAACCATAAAGACTATTGTACAAAACGGAAAATATGATTCATTTGCTGAATTTAAAATAAGCAAAATACTTTGTTGTTTACTGAATTTACATCCGGATTATAGCTGACAGAGCTCATTAGTTTGTAAAAATGTAAGCAACTGCCATATAGAAACAGATTGAAAGTTAATATATATATAGTGTACAAAAAATTTAACTATATTCCAAAATAATCTTTTTTGAAAACATTTGAAAAATGAAATTTTTTGGTTTACATTTTTAACAAATTCAAGGATCTATATCTGTATCAGCAGAAGACCGTTGTGTTGAAGGAACATATAGATGTTAAAAGTTCCGTAGAGATATTGGTCCCAACGGAACTTTCAACATCTTGTTGGTATTGCGTGGAGGGGGAAGGTGCCAGTTCAGGAATCGATCTTGTTTAGCTGTGGTTAAAATTACGAAAGGGTTGATTATATTAAGCACACTTTCAATTGGACAAACAAGACAACAGGAAACATGTTACAATAACTTAAATAAGAATAAATTGATCGGGTCTGGCTAGTTTGAAGAATGATGAGGCTTTTTGTACTCAATGTAGCGGGTTCGATACCTGGACCAGCTAAAAAACCGTTATGCAGAGAGAGCTTATGCAAGCAGAAAATTCTATAAGATCAAATGTTAAATCTTGAAAAACTTCTTTGAAATTGTTTTATTAATTTCATTTTATAACTGTTGGTGTCTTATTTTATGAAAGACTGTTTAACGTTCTAATGTTCTTTTCACACGCAAGGGCTAATAAGGCCGGGAACTACAATATAAAATGGTAATAATAACGTCCACATACAAAGTGAGAATCGAATTCAGAAACTGTTGTACTGAAGGCCTAAGAGCTAACCAACTTATCTAATATATAAATAATTTAGATATCTGAGTTGAATTTTATCTTGATGGGTACCTTGTGGTGCAGAATTCAAAAAAATTATCATAAGAAACCTTATATCCTGGTTATATTATCTGGTGTTGAGAAATAAATATGATATGGGAAAATTTTTCAATAAGGTCAAATTGAGATAAATTTTTAAACCAAAAACTTTTGTAAGGATACTATTGCTTAAATTTTCTATCTCTTCCAAAGAATTATATTCTAGTGGTTTGTTCTTACCAGTGTTATAGACATTTATCTTATCAAAGGAAAATGCTGAAAAATAATTATTTAATACGTATATATTTCCTAGGATTATGTGATTCTCATTTTTGTCGAAATATCCCAAGATATTAATGTATTAGCTGGTTTGCGCAGGCAAACTTCATTTTTTTCCTATATTTAATATAATTTTTTTTTAAAAACATTCAATATATTTAATATAAATTATTCTAAATAAAAAAATTTATATTAATATATTAAAAATAAATTTAAATAACATATATGTGCTGATACTTATATAATTACATTAATTTAATAATTATGAGTATTGGGATTTGAATTCTATAATACATAAATTGAAAAAATTATTATTTTCATTCATAGATTTACATTTAAAAGCGATGGAAAAAAGAATAAATAATGCAAAATTGAACCTATATAGCCAACATTTATCTTTAATCAAATATAAACGATAATATTTTAAGTAATTGAATATAACCAAGAATGTTCATAATGATTTTTTCATAAAAGCTTGATATTCCTATAATATTAGTACCACAGAGAGAGAGAGAGAGAGTAGAAAGAATAAAAGTTGAAGGTGACATTTTGATCATTCCACATATTGCATTTCCAAAGGAATTCCATAAACGTTGGGCCCCATTCATGCGTCGCAAGAGAGAAAACCCAGAAAACTCCCAATCACCAGCCTCAACACTTGTGCCAAAATATTTATCTCAGATAGCTCGACACTAAGCTGGAGCCTTCCACTTAGCCGAAGTCCTACTCCTATGACACAGGAAGCCCCGTCAAACTGTAATTTCTATAAACTTCCTGAAACTGGAGAAGAATTTAAATTACAATAATCGGCAAAAGATATCATTTTTATGATCGATAATTTATAACTTAAACTATCAATCAGCCCTCAAGACCATCATGTCCAGTTTATAAATTTTAAAAATGTGTTGAATTTAATGATCATTGGCTGCTGTTCTTTAGATGTTTCGAAAGGTGGTTGTCATCTCGTCACTTATTTCAGAATTATATATATATATATATATATATATATATATATATATATATATATATATATATATATATATATATATATATATATATTACCGAATATAAAGAGAGTTTATTTAATAAAATATATATAAGTTACAAAAAAATATGTGGTTCATGTCTTTCTTGTGGTACAGTGATCCCTCGTTTTTCGCGATTAATGAGGACCAAAACCTTCCGCGAAAACTGAAAACCACGAAATAGGATTTGCCCTAGGAATTTTCGCGTATGCAGGTACACAAATGTTTTAAATATGAAAACATTTATAATAAATTACACTTATATACAATATTTATATGTATTCATACTTATATATAATAATTTATTCATAATTTATACTTTACTCATTTAAGACAAAAATTACAACAGCATACGTATTTACTTAAGCGTGTCTTCCAAAAAAGGCCTGTTTCATCGATGATGAAAACTTGCTCAGGGAGGTATAGCCCCTCTTACTGTTGAGAAACTCTTCCTCCATGTAATGACAAGCAGCATCTTTGTCAGCAGAGGAAGCCTCACCATAAAGAGGTACGTTTTTGAGGCCGCATTGTTTTTGAAATTGTTCGAATCACACACAGCCTTTGCTGGCTGAAAAGCTTCATCCTCGAGGAGGCGAATCACTTATAGCAGCTTTAGGTACGTCAGCACATTCTTCAGCCTCTTCATTGTCGTCATCAGGCGATATTTGGTCGTAGAGAGCTTTGTCCTAATCATATTAGTGTCCAAACTCGCTGTCTTTTTCCTGCAGTCAACAATCCGCAACGCCAGTGCAGCTTCTGAAAAGCTTCTTCCTCGAGGAGGCGAATCACTTATAGCAGCTCTATAACTGGCTTTAGGTACGTCAGCACCTTCTTCAGCCTCTTCATTGTCGTCATCAGGCGATATTTGGTCGTAGAGAGCTTTGTCCTGATCATATTAGTGTCCAAACTCGCTGTCTTTTTCCTGCAGTCAACAATCCGCAACGCCAGTGCAGCTTCTGAAAAGCTTCTTCCTCGAGGAGGCGAATCACTTATGGCAGCTCTATAACTGGCTTTAGGTACGTCAGCACCTTCTTCAGCCTCTTCATTGTCGTCATCAGGCGATATTTGGTCGTAGAGAGCTTTGTCCTAATCATATTAGTGTCCAAACTCGCTGTCTTTTTCCTGCAGTCAACAATCCGCAACGCCAGAACAGCTTCTGAAAAGCTTCTTCCTCGAGGAGGCGAATCACTTATGGCAGCTCTATAACTGGCTTTAGGTACGTCAGCACCTTCTTCAGCCTCTTCATTGTCGTCATCAGGCGATATTTGGTCGTAGAGAGCTTTGTCCTAATCATATTAGTGTCCAAACTCGCTGTCTTTTTCCTGCAGTCAACAATCCGCAACGCCAGTGCAGCTTCTGAAAAGCTTCTTCCTCGAGGAGGCGAATCACTTATGGCAGCTCTATAACTGGCTTTAGGTACGTCAGCACCTTCTTCAGCCTCTTCATTGTCGTCATCAGGCGATATTTGGTCGTAGAGAGCTTTGTCCTAATCATATTAGTGTCCAAACTCGCTGTCTTTTTCCTGCAGTCAACAATCCGCAACGCCAGTGCAGCTTCTGAAAAGCTTCTTCCTCGAGGAGGCGAATCACTTCTGGCAGCTCTATAACTGGCTTTAGGTACGTCAGCACCTTCTTCAGCCTCTTCATTGTCGTCATCAGGCGATATTTGGTCGTAGAGAGCTTTGTCCTAATCATATTAGTGTCCAAACTCGCTGTCTTTTTCCTGCAGTCAACAATCCGCAACGCCAGTGCAGCTTCTGAAAAGCTTCTTCCTCGAGGAGGCGAATCACTTATGGCAGCTCTATAACTGGCTTTAGGTACGTCAGCACCTTCTTCAGCCTCTTCATTGTCGTCATCAGGCGATATTTGGTCGTAGAGAGCTTTGTCCTGATCATATTAGTGTCCAAACTCGCTGTCTTTTTCCTGCAGTCAACAATCCGCAACGCCAGTGCAGCTTCCATTTTCACAATTCTGTTATTACGCGGAGTTACCACACGTTTCGCTTCTTTATTAAATGTTATTGAAACAGAGTTTTTCGGTTGTTTGCTTCCTCGTTCTTGATGTATCGCACTGTAGATTCATTCAGTCCGTAATGGCGTGCCACAGATGCATAGCTTCTGCCCTCTTTAATCATGTCTAAAAGTTTTACTTTTTCGCTGATGGCCATCATCTTCTTGCTCTTGGGCGCCCCGGAAAAAGTTTTCACAGGGGTACACAGCTTAGGCGGCATTATAAGGGCTTAATTAATAAAAAGTTATCGCTTTAACAAAATAAGTTATCTCCAACACAACAGAGTAAAATACAGTATGCGAGACAGTCAACATCATGGACAAGACTATCGAGATACCACAAGAGAAGATGCTAGGTGAAGCGGCACAAATGCCATACTATCTAGAGTCTCAAATTCTGAATTTTTTTTTTTTTGGCAACGACGAAATGCTACTAAAGTGAAGTAATTCTAACGTAATGCCTCATTCTAACGAGTATGTTGTAATTGTCACGAAATAAATTCGCTCTTGAAGAACTTTACATATCTAAATATTAAATTCAAACCTGATAAATAAAAAGCGTAAATATATATTTTTGAGATAATAAGATTTAAAACAAAAATGAAACATTAGAACAGTATAATTTCGGAAACGAATACAAATCAGGGAAATTCGAAAAAGTAAATACGAATTCTAACGAAAATTCCAGAAGAATCAGACCACGAATTCTAATGAAAAATAAAAAAACATTCGCAAAAACAATAACTATAAATTATAAGATACAATTTGATAATTTTTGAAAAATTAAAAATTGACAAATTATAAATTTTTGAATATTTTGGAAAAATCCACGAAGCACTGAAGACGCAAAAAATGAAGCGCGAAGTTGTTATGAAAGTACTGCCGTGAATTTTCGTGGTAATGAAAACAGTGTTATAATACATTACAAAGGCATTGACCGCAAGATTTCATTGCAATTTTACCAACCAACGATTTCGTTTAAAATATTTTAGTACAATAATGTTAAAAGGATTAAAATTTTGAAGAAAATTTTTTTTATTTAAACAGTTAAATTTTCATGTTGATTTCAGACAATGTTATCAACCCATTCAATTAATTTACTGTTATGAATTCAAAATTATTGATTTTTAGTAACTTTTGGTCTATTGAATTCATACAATGAATTTCACTTTTAATTTAGTTATATTAAATAAGTAATTCTGAAATCAACCTTTAAAAACCCATTATCCTGATGTGTTTTTTAGGTTATCTTAAATTTTAAAAAAAAAATGTGCATTTTATTTCATTAGGAATCTTGTAGATATCTTCAGCTATGGTTATCAGCATCGATTTCCAGCATGTGCAAACTAAAACACAAGAAATTTCCTGAGAAATATTTCTTAAAAAAATAATAAAGTTATAAATGCACAGGAAAAAGAAAATATCCATGAGAGTTAAATGTTCAATAGTTCTTTATGTAATTAATTTACCATAAAATGATATATGACAATTTAAATACAAATTTTGTTTTTATCTGGTTCTAATTGACTTAAATGAATGGAATTGGTAAAAAAAGATAATTTGGTTTGATTAATTTTTGAAAGGTATATCTAATTATGTAGGAGATAGTATATTATGAATAGAGTATTTGGTCCTATCTATATGCATTTCCTGATTTAGATGACAATGAAAAAGCAATAGTTAACAAAAGTTGTTCCCAGCAATTTTGATCCCTCGTAAAGCCTATCGCAGTTGTAAGGGATTTTAGTGTCCACAGCTTTAAAGTGCCTCCCTGGAGGTTTTCCCGGGTGCTCTTTTTTGTAGAAGCAAGTTGTATTCACTTATTGCAAGGAAAGAATCCCGGAAAATTCCTCAGCACCCACACCAACAGACGCGCATACAAAAGCGCAACAGTGATCTCCCGTTGCTTAACAGAGGCTGGGATCGAATGCAGGACCTTTCGCTCAAAAGAACGCTGTCCTGCCACAGTGTTTTCTGCAGTAGGAAGAAATAGAAAAAGTAGTTCTAGTAATTGGTAATGGTAAGCTGTCCCTTATAATCCCACCAATATTTGGTGACAAAAGATGAGCCAGAACTGAAATCAGTAATGAAGTAAAAAAATCAAAAATAAATTTGCCTAACTATAGCAACAGTATTTTACAGAGTAACATCGAATTTTACGCACAAGTGATTATAAATTAAAAACTATGGCAACATGATGAAGGAAGAAAAAATAAAAAGAGTATATGTAATTTATTTTTTTTTAATGGACCAGCTATAGAATGACTTTGTACCCTGAAGATAAACTGGTCATAATATTTAAATTAATAACATATTTTTTCAGATTTCCTAAGAATACTTTTTGATTTAAATATATATTACAATATCATTAGATTAACTAATAAAGAATAATACTTATTTAAATAAAATCATTAGTGTGTAGATGACTGTTTTGCGTGGCTCTAACAGAAGACTTACTAAAAAGCAGTGATTAAGGGGGTGCAAAAACTATAAAAAAAAAAAAAGTTTGGGACCACTAACTTCACTAAAAGAAATTATCTAAACAAAGAAAACAGCGAAGGTCACCAATGCGGGTGGAATCCGTGGAAGTGGGGACGAAGATGGTAATAACCACTCAGACACCTGGTTTATTTAATTTATTAACGGTGATTCGTTTTACCTTGGAATCTTTCCGTTCTCGTGGTTTCAGGGGGCAAGAGCACCTCACTTTTCCACAAAGTGCATTGTTTCTGTCCAGGGAGAGACCTTTCTTTCTTTCAGAACTATTCTGCGGTTTTCTGCTCCGCTGCTTGGGTCACGTGATTACCCTCTCTCCTCGCAAATATGAGGAATTCCTGAGTGCAGATCGCGTGCTTATTTTGATGTCACCTGTCCACTGGCACGAATAGGTTTTGTTACTTTTTTTTTTTACAACGTGACAACGGCTGCTCATGTAGTTTGGAACATTCATTTGAATAAAAATGTGGTACTTATTAGGTGATTCATCTTAAGAAATATTCTTTATCCAATTTAATTGAAGTTAAAGTCGAGTTTTCATATCGTTTCTTATTGTAATATCCAAAATTATAAAGACTTTTTTAGATCTTTAATCCTTATCAATTTACTGTCTCAAATATAAAAAAAATCAATTACTTGTATACCATATATAGAAAAATTCAAAACTGAATAAAAATAAATAAATAAAAACATGGGTTGAAGTTATAACTTTTTAGGAAAAACACCATATGTCTGAAAATTATAGAAAACTAAATTTATAAACAGTGATTTAGTCATTAATGTTTTAAAAATTATTTTCGATTTTTTTTTTTAAATTTTTGAACATTTTTAATTTTTTTGAAAAATTTGCATAGAAAGTATTTTTTTTTCCATAAGATTATTTTCAATTGACTTGTGTGTAATTCATAGCACATTGTAAATAAAAAAATTACATTTTAATAACATAAATTACTCCGATTATATATGAAAATTCCAATAATTTAAATAAAATTAACTATTTTCGCGTTAAGCATAATTAACGTTCAATATTTTGGTAAATTATAACTCATATATTAATCGCTTTTTAAAAAAGTATTACTCAAAAATATAACTCACGTTCAGATATTTTTTTCACTTGTCAATACTGCATAGTATAATTTACAATATATACTCTTTGTCAATAAATTGCTATTTATAAGTCATGTACTAAGAAAAATTTTAAATACATTATATATTAAGCAAAATAAATGTAAGTTTAAAATATTTGAAGCATTACATAATTAAATAATAAAATATCATCTTTTATCATTCAAAAATGAAGGAATATATATTCTGTGCCTAATATGAAAGTTAATATTTCAAATGATTACATTTTTTTTTTAACGATGAAAGCTATACTAGAAGAAAATGATCGGGTTTCAGGTTGAATTACTTTTAACGCATGCGCATTTTTTTTTCCAACCTAATATGGAGTCTACTTACAGACTGGGGAAGGAACCCATCAAAATCAAATCCAGAGCTCCATCTAACATGACAGAAACACATACACTCAAAGGATATATTCCATTTAAGAGTAAAAGGTGTGTTTCACTTAAAATTATAGCCATTTCGACTTCTAAATTACAGATCGTCTAAACAGAAACGCAAGAATTTTAATACGGAGATGCAGATCCAAAGCGTAACTATCTTGTAACTCTTCGAGTGACATCAGCGGTCCACCCCCAACAGGCCCAAACCCCTCATTTGCTGATGGCACAATGGCAACAACAATCCGAATACTTTCAGCAGTCCGTCAAAAGGCTAGAGGACGCGGGGGATATCATAGTCAGTCAGAGCTTTCATCTCTGACTACGTGTCCATGAAAGGTAGCAATTTCTCAGTTAATTGGCAGTGGCTCTGTGTTTTTGTATTTAGGATAACTGCCGTCGTTGAAGTGATCGCTGTCAAGGCTTGACTATCACCACGGAGACGTTTGGTACGGATGGGAGGTACCTTCTGGAGTTTTAAACTCTGTACGCCAGTCATTCCCTTCATATTCTTTTTTTTTTTATCAATTATTTACTACCCTTATAAAAACAAGAATTGAATAGGAGGTAAAGTTAAGCATTTAATTTAATGTTAAAAGTTTCGTTGTATAAGAGGTATTGGTAAAAATGTACCGTACGGTCACCCTTGGCGAAATTTTCAAAAAGTCGCCAAGAGTGACGTACCCCTCTGGGGCTTGAGCTAGCCACCAGGCGCGTCGGCAGGTGGTGGATCGCCGAACGTCCTGTAGGAATGACAGGATAGCCTTGAATATAGAATAAGAGGCCGCGAACCAGCTCCCGTAAACCCTGGTGTTATGCGATCCGTGCCTAGGGCTGATTGGCACCGCGGTATTGGTGTCTTAACGGAGCCTCTAGTTGCCTGGCAAACTTCTAGAGTAATTTGCCTTGCCCAGTATCTCAGGCAATGCTGGGTGGACTTATATTACCTGAGCTTATTAATTGTTATCTTGTGGCTGAAAAGACACAAGAAATAACAAATCTTTCTGCATTTGCAGGTGATGCCTCTGAAGTAGACCTTGCTGAAAAAGACAAGGGAACTCAGAGGCATTCTTGTAAAGGGGCAGTAATGAATCTTTTACTTGAGGTAGAAATGACCTCCAAACCATCTTCTGGTGAAAGCCAGGAAGCTATCCCTAGCATGACTGACTTTCTGACCAGATGGGACTGTTTCAGCAAGACCCTATCTGCTGGAAATGTCAAACGCAAGAGGAAACGGCAGAGCATATCATTTATGAATGCGAGGCTCTTGCCCTCCTTAGATTAACTTCTTTAGGCATCATCCATACTAGAGAGTTACACCTAGGCTCCATTAAAGGGTTATCAGACTTTATTAATAAAGTGGGTGACCCGAGCAACTGGAACTAGGAAACATTGGGTTTGGAGTTAATGGTACAAAATGCTGATAAAAGCAGAGGTGCCCAATGACATACAAACCCAACCTTAAGAAGAAGAAGAAGAGTGACAGTATGAGGAATTTCCGATCGGGAAAAACGGTGGGAGGAAATGGCTGTAATAGTGACAAATATTTCCTACATTGTTGGTATCTAACAATATGCTCAACTAATTTTACAAAATTAACAAAAAACGCAGATTTATAGATTTCAAACATCAATGGTAAAATAATAAAGTTGATATGTTAAATTATCCATAAATTTTTTTGATTAAATTTTATATTAATGAATTTAAATCGGTAAATATTCGTGAGAAATTAACGACAAATAGGGTTTCCAAAATACTAGTTTGCTGAGTTTCCAGTAAAAATGTTCGCCAAATTTGGCGCCAAAAAACCCGCACCAAGGGTGACCGTACAGTAAAACTGATCCGAGGTATTTTCTGAAGTTTGTCGAATTATAGAAATTGATACGCCAACATTGCTTTAATTAAAAGCGTCATGAGAAATCCATGAAATAATCAATACGATTTTGATTGTTTAATTTCTGAATTATATCAACCTTAATATATTTATTTATTAAAATCTAATGTGTAAAGTTTTTATTAACACCTAAAAGCATTAAATTTATTATTTTATTTTATTCAAAATTATTATTTTAATTTATATAACGAAGATTTAGTAATAATTAAAGTTTATGAATTGAACCTTGCTGAAAAATATAAGTTCCGAAAAAATAACGCGATGGATAAAATAAGGGATGCATATCTGCTTTTTTTTCAAAGCTACCTTCATTACATTCCATAATCGAATAAAATAAATAATTAAAATATATGAAACAAACCTTGTTTGTGATAATAATAAATAAAAAAACAGCGAGAAAAGGAAAAATGTAAAAGTTTTTATATTATCATGATATAAAATATTAAGCTAAATATTATTGATAATACTTTATTCCACTTATATATTGTGAGGTGAAAGTTGTAATTATTAAAACGGAAAGTTAATTTATACTTAATATGATTTAAAAATTAATTAATTTATTATAATTACTTATTTTTAAAATATAAATATATATAGGAACTTGTGTGTGGGGAATTATTCATAATACATTTAAATTACAGCAAAACAGATAATTTGCAAAAATTACTTTTTTATTATTCAGATATGTAATATTTATAAATTTAAATCTGTCTAGAACTTTAAAAAAATTTTAAACTTTATAAAAATATTTACCTGTTTAAAAGTGCAAATAATACGATTTCGATTGATGCTGAGTTGATGACGCACTTTGTATTGCAGATACACGAAAATCTTCAAGTTAGCCAAAATATTCACTAGATCTTTCACCAGCTGGTTATGATATTATCATTAAATTTAACTACTATATTATGGATAATTAAAAAAATAGTTTACTCTACTCTTTTCGTTAAAAGTTAAATAAAAAGTGTGTATGTATCCAGTTTTAAATTTAAAAAAATACAATCATGTGTGTGTGTAACGGAAAATTTTTGAAATATTTATTTCTACAGACCTTTATTCATAAACATTTGCTACCTGAAATCTAAATATAAAATTTTTATTAGTTGTTATCGATTTGATGTTAACAGTTTGTGTAGTAGTAATATGACAGAAACAGTTTTGGAGCTTTATGCTCGTAGGCTTATAGCTCGCATTGAGTAGGATTGAGTTTTTTCACAAAACTCGTCAAAAATTTAGAACACCATACAAAAAGCGCTTAAAGCTTTTACAAAGTTTGTGGGATCTTGATAGACGATTGTCAAATATTCCTTTTCCAGATGAAAGATACTGCCCTCATTTGAAATTCAGTCAAAGACCACAGAGAGAGAGAGAGAAAGAGAAAGAGAAAGTACTCATATGCCTCATGTGAGATAAGTTAAATTATTTTATCGAAGATTGCATGAAAATAAAATGAAAATGAGACAACTCAGATGTCGGTCTCATCATGAATGTTGTGTCAAATGACTATCTTAAAATTTTGAGGTTTAATTGTTCAATACATCGAACGATGTGCCTCAGACCATGTTCAACAGCTTATAATTTCCTTTACACTGGACTAATTACATTTGTTTTTGCAAAACAAATGTAATTAGCCCATTGCGTTCAAATATAATTTGTAATTCGATCAAATTATTGATTTTTAAAATTTTTTGTATGAATACCTTTTTAATAAATTTTATGAAAACGATAAAATTATATTCAAATTATTCAACTAATTTAATTGCATAAAAAAATGGATTTTGATGCAAGACGGGCAAACGATTTCTTGACCAGCTGATAAAAATCAAGTGCTTTCTTTTTTTACGCCAAGGGTGTGAGCGAGTCTCAAAAGAGTTTTTATATTCATATCCATCTCGAGGCTCATCCAAATCATCTTCTGACATTCAACCTTCGCCCTCGGCACTTGTCGCTCCTCCCCCGTCGTCAAGCAAGCGATAAAATAGAGAATTCCATTCAACTGCCGAGTTATCAGGGCGAGCTTGTGTTTGTCTTTCTCCACAGAGTTCACCTTTCACGACTATCGCCGATTAAAGCACGAGTGTGGGTGGAATCTGGCAACATGTTTTGACGCCTAGTTCTCAAGTGCTTCCTTGCTAGTTATCCTTCCTTATCTGCAGTCGTTACGAAACGGTAGCTGATGAGCGCTGACGTTTCCCCCACCACCCGCAACAAACACACGAAACTGTTTTCGCTCCTTATCGATATTTATTCGACTGAGCGAAAAAGACAAATAAAAAGGCGGATAGACTTAAGCGCATTCATTTCTTAGAGTTGTTACGAAAGTGGAGGGGGGGCAATTCATATATATATATATATATACATACATACATACATATATATATATATATATATATATATATATATATATATATATATATATATATATATATATATATATATATATGTATATATATATATATATATATATATATATATATATATATATATATATATATATATATATATATAATTCTATTTGTCCACTGAATTTTTGTTTGCTGTTGAAATGAGAATGGATGTACGGCATGGTGTGAAAGTCAAACCAGGATGTTGGTCACCGTTGAACTTAAAATGAGCTAATAAAATGCATAAGATTTAAGAGTTTTGATTGCCACTTTTGTAATAAATTTGTAATAAATTAAAATAAACATGGATTAAAATTCCCTGTTAAGCTACTTATCCATCGATGTAATGAATTCAAACAATTTGGTGTTTTCGTTCCTGATTTCTTTTTCGAAGAATTGTTTTCTTTTGTCTATTGCCTAGTATGTGTTTACGCTTTTCACAATGCGGCATCGATTGGAAAGGCATTTTAACGCAGATGAAAAGAGCTCAAAATTCGTTGCTTAAGCAAGTTTTTTTTTTTTTTTATTTTTTTATTTTATTTTTATTATTTTTTTTTATTGTTGAAAACCTCATTCGATTTGTTTCTATCTGATCTATATGTATAAATTTATTTCAAAGTGTTAAACAATATTATAAAAAAGAAACTAAGTAAATAAGAGGAATTATTATTTTCCAAATCATAATTTTTCCTGGAAATCTAGGTGCATTCTTTCCACTAGAAATCACGCCCCGCTATTACATAAATACATTCATATATACACACACATACATATTTATATTAAATGCGTTTGTACATAGATCTAATTGATGAAATCAATTAATTTTTTTAATTAATTTCACTGGAAGTTACTACTTATAAGGCACAGATGAATAATCATTAAACTCCTTAGTTACTTAATGAGTTGGAAATAGGGAAAGTATATTCACAAATACACAAAAATTAACATAATGTCAAATTTTGTAACTTGAATTTTTCCTAATTTAATTTGTAACTATAATATAAAAAGATTATTTCTCATTAAAAAAAATTAAGAAATCTTGAATTTTACTATTTCCTTAATTTTAATTAATGATAATATTTTTATAATATTATAGAATTAATTTATCAATTGTTTAAATATATAAATTAAAAGAAAAAATTATACATCATAACTACAATATTGTTATTAAAACATATTTCTAATTTGGATTTTAATATTGGGAGCTATAAAGTCGACAAAAACTTCAATGTTCATGATGCTGCTGTTTGGATGCAAGTAGTGTAACAAAAGGAGTAAGAATGCTATGATTGTTCACTCGGAAGCTTAATATGAAAAGCTGTCTTTTTATGTGCAAATTATTAAGACAACTAGTATAAGTACCATTGATAAATTATTGCCCAGTTTTTGTATAATGCTTTGAAATGTAGATTCTGAGGCACATAAAAAGGAAAGCCGGTCCATTATTTATCATAGAGTGGCGCATTATTACCAGAAATGCTTTTTACTACGCCTTTAAGGACAATGGGACTAACTACCATAGTTCAAGAGAAAAGTTACGGGATGAAGTTGATGTAAAATCCAGAGATTTAAGAATCTGACCATTTTCTGTCAGTTCTAGATGAAGAAATTAGAGCATGGATTATATTGGGTGAGAAAGAGACACTAGATCATAGTTATTCATCAAGCTGATGAAGATACTAAAGTCTAGCCGATGAAGAGACTAAAATATGATTGATGAGGAAGCCAGATCAGGATCATATGGTACACTAATAAAGAGACTAGAAAATTTTGTGACATGCGGATGAAGAGACAAGAGAATATTTGTATGACAAGCTAATGATAAAACTAAGTCCTGATTGTATAGTAATATGAAGAAAATCTAGAGACAGTGGACTGAGAAGGGAGACACTTGTTGCGTACCAAGGGTTAGAAGCATATACCATTCCTCCTCAACTGGCCAATAAAAGAATAAGAAAAAGATGTTAGATGAAGTTTGTTAAGTCATCACATCATGACTGAAAGTTATGCGTTGTTTGGAACAAGTTCAAGTCTTAGTCCATGAGAGTCTTTATTATGTTGGTTTATGTGACGTTGAGAGGGTTTGCGTCTGATGTAACACTGAAAAGGTTTGATTGATGACATGCCTGATGGAGATCTTATGTGGTTGTTGCCTGTAATAAAGTATTCTGAAATGTAGTGTATTGGCGAACTTCTTTACCATATTAACATATGGAGGTTTCACTTTTATCGAATCATTTGTAATATGAATCAAATGAACCGTGGCCAGAAATGAAATAATTGAGATATTGATTTGGAACTAAATAATTGGTGGATACTTTAGGAAGAAAAGTGTGAGTCCATCGTTCTTGTTCTGCTGTGTGCCAATGAATGTGTCATCCATTTAAGCTAAAGTAGAGATTAGTGGATGATTGCATGAAAAACTTATGAAGAAATTGGAATATGAAGGTATAAAAAGTGGATGAGAGAAGAGACTAGAGTATGATTGTACGACAAAATCTTTATAACATTGTCTTCCATCCGGGAATGACAAGGAGATTATTACTGGTTCTCGGCTGTTTTGCGTTACATAATCAAACAATATTTAATATTCAATTCTAACGATGGCAGTGATTACGCTTATTCTTTGTCAAAGAAATAAGATTATAAAAGAAGTCATCGAAATCTTTAGATTCAATGTAGATATTGATAGCACTCTCACACGCATTTGGCGACAACTTAATAGATATCTCAAAGAGTAAGCATTCGCTTTTAGGACCACACCGTATTCACAAATGGAGAGATAGCATGATACGGTCTCGTCCATAACATTCAGAATCTCTTATATTGATCCATAGCAGCGGGAAACCTCAGAAGCAAATTCGTGACATGTCCTAGCCATAATGCTCACGATAAATTTCCAATTCTTTTTCAGTCACAAATATGGCAAGTCACATACAACAAAAACGCTTTAAAACATTGTTAGGTTCAATATCTTGATTCCCCACTGATAAGAGTTCATCTGCTGCCGCATGATGTAAATTTTTATGGGCATATAGAGTATATTTCACAACAAAAAATGAGAGAGAGAGAGAGTTGAGGAGAAAAAAATTAAAAATCTCAGTAATATTTCTATATACATATAGGAGAATTTTCATAAGAATTTTATCAATCGAAAAAGAAAGAAATAATTAAAAAATGCATAGTAAAAACCGGTTAAATGCTATAATTTTGCTCTCCCCCCACTGTGCGAAGGCTTGAAATCCAAATCAAATAAGTCTTTTTAAAAATAGTCTTTAAATAAGTCTTTTTAAATTGATTCAAGGAACATTTCTTTTTCAATTAAATTAATTCAAGGAACATTTCTTTTTCAATTAAATTAATTCAAGGATCATTTTCATTAGTTAAATTTCCTTTTCTAGTTAAAATATGTAAAAAAAATTCATATTTATATTCCATGTACTAATTCTTCTTCTTTAATAGCGTAACAACCTATTACAGGTCTTAGCTGCCTCTACAGCACGCTTTTTCCAGCCCAGTCTGTCCAGCGCGACACTTTGCCAGTTCCTAACTTTCAGTATCTTGAGGACATTTTCAGTGTCAACAGCCATCTTGTTGGTGGTCTTCCTCGGGCACGGGATCCTTCGGGGTTCTTAAACGTTGATATTCTAGAGGGGTTGTTTTCCCGGCTTCTCCAGACATGATCAAGCCATCTTAGCCTGTTGCTTCTGATAACCTGAGTAATTTGGGGCTGGTTATGCAGCCAATACAATTCAAAATTAAATCTGGTTCGCCAGTAACCCTGTTCTCGTACAGGCCCATGATAGTCCATGTACTAAATGCATTGTGTAATAATAAAATAATATACTTTATATGAATATATAAAGAAAGGTAAAGACCCATTAAAGTTTTTTATTACTAACACACATTATAATTGCCCTTTATAATTTAATTTTCCTATTTCAAAAAGTTTAAAAAGAATCATTGCATATACTTCGAGTGTCTGAATTTCTTAAAATTGAAGAATGCATACATTTTGTTGCAAAAGTATTGCCTTTAAACTTGTTTCATCATTAAAAGAAACGCAGTATTGTCCACATTGTGCGATGTTATATATAATAATAATTCATTCAATTTTCCGTATTTTTCTTTAAAAAAAAGAGCTTATTGCGCAATTTCTTTTTGTGATTTCATTTGACACATAAATTTCCTTGAAGTTATGTTTCAACTGCTCTTAAAATAATGAAACGTTAATAAATAGGATTTCATTACTAAAATAATTTCGGCATTTAATTTTTAAAATGTATTGCTAATTTGTAAAATGCCTATTATCCTTTTGTATTAAACACACAATTTAAATAAAATTATTATAAGTGAAGTTTTTCAAGTATTGATTATTTAATTAATTTTATTATATCTTTGCGTGTCGCCAACTCTTTGCTCTTTTGTGTGCATTTCAGATATTTCACAACATGAATTACAGGAAATGTGTGTTCAGTTTGTAATTGATTTTGACACATCATTGATATTATTCAATTAATTTATCATATTGTTGAATTTACCTATTTATTGAATAGGAGTGATTCGAGGAAAAAAAAAATAAAGAAACTTCAATGACTTGTCCTAATAAATATATTGGTCGAAAATCATGCTGTCCAAAGTTGTGAAAGAAGTCTTTCTTTTTCCCATTCAAATACCCCTTTCGAACCAAATAAAAAGTCCTTGGAACACCTAGAAACATTGACGTCTATACCAAGTTCTTTTTCCTCTTAATGTTTTGTTTACCTTGGAAACCACAGGTTAGAAAAACAACCCACCTACGCTCTATACAGGTATGATATCTACTACCGTTGCGAAAACAAAAACTATTGAACAGAAGTGAAAGGAGTGAGATAGAGAGACTCTGGTGACGTCACAATGACGTCAGGAGTCGACACGGGAACTGTTCTTGGCGACTGTTGGGCATGAAAGATGTCGGCTTTGTTACCGTGTCCGGGGGTTCTGGATTTCCTCCTTTCAAATATTTCGAAACGCTTGTGCAGTTATCGACTCTCTCTCTTCAGAAACACGTGACAAAACAAACTGCGATCCGCAGAGAGTCGTATAAAACAGCTTGTGTTGTGCCTTATATCGATTTAAAGAAAAATTTTGATATCGTTATTTGCCTTGAAATAAAAAAATTCAATTAATTTTATTGGTTTTAGAATATCACGTGACTTGAATATTGTATATATTCTTTTAGGTATACATTGAATAGGTCAAATTGTATCCCGCAATTAAGAGGCATACGATAATTAAACTTTATTATATATTGACAAAAAAAAAAACATATCAAAGATTTTTTCCTTAGTAAAGAAAATAACATATATTGAACACTATTTCCGAAAGAAAATTTAAATGAAAACAGCAAAAATATTGTTAAGAGAAATCGATTACACACACTTGTCACATATTAATAGGTAAACATTTCGTATTCTTTTGTATAACCAGCATTTTAAAATTTAATAAATCAACAGAACTGTTTGTAAATTTATTTTCTATATGTCTAGTACAAATATGTACCAGTAAATAAATTATGAAATGCTATACAATAAAAATTAAAAGCACTAAAATTGCAATATGAAGTCTAAATATGTAAAGAATTATAGCCTATAATTATCTTTTAATAATGTGCGAAATAGTTTATAAATAATGAATAAAATTACTTACAAAATACATTGAAGAAAATTTAATTGCTGAAGTAAATCAAATGGAGAATATTTTTCGATAATAAAAACGAAAAAAAAAACATATTTAATAACGAGTTAAACTTCTTAAAAAATAAAACAATGATACTAGATTTCTTTAAAAAAAAAATCAAGACAAATTTAAAAATTTTATACTTGTGTTTTATTCTCGCTTTAATACATTGAAGAGAGTGTATAAGTCAGCACAAGTTATGGAAAATGCATGCGGTCTTCGACTTTTACACATTTTAAAAAAATCAAGTTTTTAAACCTCTGGGGTCAGTTGTCTCCTCTCAGGGGGCCAGAGGCGTAGGGAGGGAGGCAAGGGGACTATCTGCCCCTGGTGCAGCTAGCAGAGGGGCGCCAAATCATTTCAAAGATAAATAAAATTTTCCAGAAAATTTCAATCTTAATTTGATCATATCAGTTTTTTATTCGGAAAAATAAATTGTGCATTTTATAATTGTGTCACGTCCAGAAAAAAAAAAAAAAAAAAAAAAAAAAGCCAGAGATGAATTAGATTTGGAAAAGAGAAGGGGGTTGCTGATGGAAAATGACGAAGAAGAGCTGCTGGAGCATGCCATAAATAAAATTCTTACTCTTTTTCTTATTAATAATACTTTTGCTTAACTTAGTTCCTTTTAAAAATTTGTGTTCTTTAATTATTAACCACGCTTTCGATTTTCGTTTTTTAATCCGTTAGATTATCGTTTTTCATTTGTTTTAAACTTTTTCTTTTTAAGTGTCTTACTTGGCTCAAATGTGTGATACTCTGTTGTTTTATACTACAAATCTTGTTAATGTTTTTTTTTTTCTGTAAACGTGTTTATATTTATAAATGTGTGTTCTTTTTTTTTAAGTAGAATGGAATTTTGTTTCAAGTTTAAAAATTAGCCTAAGACTTTGAATTAATATATTTTTGATTATTAATTAACACCCAAAAGCACTTAACACGCCTTTTTATTTTCATTATGTATACACATTGATAAACAAATACTCTAAAACACTGTTTTTGGAGCATATTTTTCGCATCCCACTACTTTCGAACAGTCAACATTCGCACACACTTTCAAGAGTCAACTGTATTTAAAAATAGGTCTTTACTCTAAAAGTAAAATTAATTTTACGTCATTGTTTGAAAGATTTAAAACGAGTGAAAGGGACAGAGAACAATGATATAAGAGAAAATAATGCTTTTTTTTATATAAATTGTGTACTCGGCAATATGTTACCATATTTAATAAATTTTTTTGTGAAATATTTTTTCGTTTTGTATGGATAATTTCATACAAAACGAATTATTAAAATCTAATCTAAAACGAATCTAAAATAAAATTAATCTAAAACGAAAACATTTTAAAGATTCAAATAATTTCAATTAAAAAGAAAAAAATTCTGAAATATATGGTCTATGATTTCGATTGTTTCCAACATTAAGATTATGTGTGTCAATAAAAATAATTTAAGATTTCATTTAATAATTATCTTTTTGAATTTAATTAAAATTGATTTTCATATTAATAATCCTAATTTCATTTAAAAAAATTTAAAATTAAACCCTATTATCTCTGTTTAAAATTTTGATTTAGTTTAATTAAATCTAAACCTTGCTTAATTTTGAGTATATTAACATAGTACTGTAAACGTTATAATTTCAATGTTAATAAAATTACGATATTGGTTGCAAAATTCAGAAAATTTTTGAAATTTGGAAAAATAATAATATTTTTTTTATTCTAAACAGAATAATCATTGCACATTTTATTAATAAATTAGTCTTAAAAGCACTTTTGATGCTCAAAATTAATTGCTACTGAAGCAAATAATAAAAAAATATTAAATTATTGTTGATTTGAGACAAAAAAAATTGATGATTAAAAAATTCTGTTGAGGCAAATTTTATAATAGCAATATCTAACATAGCACGCAGCTCTTTTTTTTCTTCTTTTATCTCTTATTTAATAGCTTTTTTTCAAATTGCTCTATGAATAGGAAAGAAATATCTACCCAATAACATTTGTTGATAGGACAACTTCCGCTCACGTGATCTTGATTCATGTTAAGCTTCAGTCTCTTGAAATTATCAATATATCAATTGAATGGTGATATTGATTAGATATTGAATATACTACTGCCCACGATATTTTAACTGAACTCTCACATATGTCCTTTACATCACGTATACTAAAGGAGAAGTAAGAACATTTGAGAAACATTTTATCGACTTATTTTTTCACGATTAACGTGCAAAAAATGTAAGATTTATTTTATTATTTAAATTTTCATTATGAATGGGTTACACATCATCAAGGGTTAACTTTTTTAAAAGATAAAATAATTAAAATCTCTTTCACACTTAAAAAAATCTCATCGTAAATCTCAGTTATTATAAAGAAAAAAAAATAAGAGCATTCATATACACACATTTTTTGTCATCGATTACATTCGATTCGATATTACATAATGAGTACAATAAAATATATAGAAATAAAATGTATTGTTTAATTCAATTGTACGCTTACGAATATGTGAATAGTATTGAAATGGATTTTGATTACATTTGGTTATTAGGCGACAGTATAAAATTTTTTGTTATTCTACAGCTATTATTTGCACGTAAAAGCTTATTAGAACGAAGCGTATAGTTTAAAATGGATGACGAATTTAAGATACATTTTAAAGTGAATCCACATTTGATGAGGGATATGAAACCGAGAAGATTGCTATATCTCATGTTTAGTGTTCTATTCACATAATAAAACAATAGACTACTTCAATTTCTAGCTCGATTCTTTTAAAAAATAAATAAATAAATAAAAATAAAAAATTAAACTTGTTTTAGGATATTGAGAATAACATTCGCTTTAAGGAACGGAAGGAAAACGCTTTTATGATATTAAATGAAAATTGAGAATTCAAAAAGTTTTCAGAATTTTATTTCCAAACAAGATTTTCTAAGCAAATTTTAGTTAATTAAATCTGAATTATCAAAATTAATGTTATATAAAGCTACATTTACCTAAATTATTAAGATTATTAATTATTAAGCAAATCTTAATAATTAATAATCTTAATAATTTAGGTAAATGTAACTTTATGTAGCATTAATTTTGATAATATAGGTAACCTTAACTAAAAATACATGTGTTGAATGTGATTGAAAAAAATGTTTAAGATATTCTAAGTAAGCTGATTTCAATTTTAATTAAAATAATTCAACAATTAACATCGAAAACTTATTCAATATGGTATCTGGAACAAGATAAATGAATTCAAAACATTTTAAAGTTAGTGGGAAATATTTGAATATGTTATGAATGTAGATACTTATTAAGTAAAATTTAAATTTTTCGAAAACTATATGAAAAATGAGAAAAAAATCAAAATATTATTTTTTATAATTTTCCTACTTTAGATTTGAAAAGCAATGAGATAGCCCTTATTCGCTTGCAATATAGTGTGTGAAAATCTTTTTTACTGTTTTTCATAATATTTTTGAATATTTCCAAACAGTCAGAAGTATTTATGAGAATAATAATATTGAAAATTATTTACTTTTTGTATAAAATTTTAATTTTATAAAGCATATTTAATTATTGTAGTACAGATTTTTTTTGTGAATAAATCTAATAATCATGAGAATATTGATGGAAGAAATGTGCGTGCATTTTTTTATACACTCCAAATAAAATAGTAATAAATTTTATATTATTTATATTTTCAAGATAAAAGCGAAGTAAATAAAATTATTACAGCTGTCAAACATGTAAAAATATGAAATAAGATAAAATGCAATCCAAAATGAAAATTACACAACCTATACACAGAAAGTCAGATATTTTGTGTGTATTTTACGTAATGCAATACAAATGTACTTGAAACCACGTGATACGTTCCAAGTTCAAATGCAAGCTTAGCAAACGATATCTTGTTATAAACATGATGCATCATAAGCAATACGGAAATCACTTTTTTATTTATTCTCGATCATAAATGTAATTCTATTAATGTAATAATATTTATTTATTTTAGAAAAATTAAAATACGACTTACTTTTTGAAATTACAGGTGGATTTGAAGTATCTTTTTATCAACAATATTATTAAGAATCAAAATAAATATTTTAAGTCTCGCCAAGTGGGTACTTTTTTATTGATTACTAGTTTTATCAAGTTGAATGTTTTTTTTCCCTTTACCTTATTATTTTTTATTGTTCTGATTGAACTTTTGTTTTGATTTGAAAGGGAAACAGAATTAAAAAAAATTATTTTCCTAAACAGCGCCATCTTTCGGAATCCTTTGATGCTTTTTATTGAAATCATTTCTAATTATTTAGAATTTTCAAATTCTCGTTTGAAATCGAACACGCAACAAAAAATACAATCTTTTATAGGCTATAATTCTTTACATGGGCTTAGAACCAAATTCACAAAAAAATATATATATATACATATATTTTGATCAGAAAATGAACTATATAATATTCTAATCCGTAAATGGATTAGAATTTGAATTTACGAGAATAAAAGTAAGTATTTAGAAATCTTAAAAAGAATCTAATATTTAATAGCAAGTGAATAAATAATATAAAAAATGGTACAAACATATTATTAATTATAATCTCAATATTCTTGCAAGTTTTGTTTGTTATATTTTTTATTGCATTAAAAATCAGCAATTAAATTGATTAATGTTTTTAAGCGAGTTTCTGAGTAAATTATAGTTTCTTTGAGAACGAATATTTGTAAATGTTGCTGTGAAAAATTACGAAATTTTATATATTAAAAAATAGATGTCATAAGAAATGAATTTTAATAATAAACTCATACACATATATGATATAATGAATCTTATATTATCACATGAAAAACATATTAAAATTAAATTGTCTCATATAATGTAAAAAAGTGAAAAAATATGCACACATACAAACACGCATAAGTGTTTGTAAATCTCACCATCCAATAAATTTATTTTATTTAAAATAAAAACTTTCCTTAATATTTCTTTTCGTAATTTTCCTTTTTTTGTTTCCATTTTGTTTAATTTTTATTCCTATAGTTATTTTCCTATTAAATAATTCATCTTGCCTTTATTAAAAACGTCTAATTTCTTAAAAACCATTTCTGATTAAATCTTTTTTAATTGCTTTTTACAATTTCATTTATTCTGTTATAAAATTTTAAAAAATGCATACATATATTCTTATAATATACAACCTTATTTCTGTTTTGTTCAAATTTTATAGTAATTATTTGGTTTTAATTTAGTTTTAAGCACCTTAGTTTTCATATTGAAAAAAAAATCTAAAATAGTTTAAAGCGGAATAAAAAAAAACCCTCTTTGAACTCGATTGACTAGATCATTGAAGAAGTATGTGCTAAAAGGGGAAAAGAGGGGGAGGGTCAGCAAACATCGTCTTCAAAACCCGTGAGAAATGTTACCTACACTTCCACTCACGAATTTTATAATATAAGGGGAGGGTGGGGGATCGCTCTGATTGTTCCAATCGTTTTTTCCTACACCCCCTATAACCTCCCTCTCTTTATTGGGCTCTGCTTTGTGGTCCCTTCTTTATACCTGCGGATGTTCTCCTTACGTAACTGTGACAGGTTGAGAGTGAGGGGGAGGGGAAGGGGTGAAGGGAGAGGGGAAGGGTGGGTGAGAAGTGAGAAAAGCGCTCCCACGCTGCGTAAGTGGAGGTAACATCTGCCAACTTAACTTCGGTAACTAGTCCTTCAAAACTAAAATGCAAAGAAATCGAAAACCTTTTTTCTTCTCTCTTGGACCTCCCCCTCCTATCTATAAAGCAAAGTAAGGGGGAAAAAATAAATGCATATTCAATTTCTCAAGCAGTTGACTTTCCAATCTGAGCATCTGATCGGCGAGCTGATGTTGGATTTGGTGACAGGCCCCTATCTTCTGTTTCATCTCAGTGGCAAGAAAATCACATTTGTCATAACATTCAAAAGTCAAAAAAGTATAATGATGTCAACTTTTTTTTTTTTTCAATAAATCCCATTTTACCCTTTAAACTATTATGGTGGTAAAAGGATTATCATAACAGCGTCTATTTTTTGTATAAAGACCAGAAAACTGTTTGGAATCACCATTTAAAAATATTAAACTATAACGAGTTAGCAATTAGTTGTTTAAAAAATATTATCGCTATTTTTCTGTTGTTATATATAGTATTTAACAATCAACAGTCATGTTTTTTTTTAAAGATAAAGCATTAATTAATCAAAAAACAAAAAGCAATCAAATTTTATAGCTATTTTCCTAAAACTGTATATAATACTTCACAATTTACGTGTATTTTTTAAAATAAAGCAATAATATATTTCTCGTTTAATGCCTTTTAAAAATAGTTTTAATTCTTATAATGAAAGTAAAAATAAAATATCATTTATTTTGACTTTCATTAAAAAAATGTTTTGAATGCAAACAACATGGTATAAAATTTGTATACGAATAAAATTTGAAATAATGTTATTTAAGTTTATTTAAAATTAAAGATCTTTATAAACACAATTTATTATTGATTTATTTTTACCTTGCAATATTTGTTTCTGAAATTGGATGCCTTAAGCATTTTAAAGTTGGGACTTTTTACCTTCTATCACAAAAATACACAAGAAAACTGAATTGTAGAGAAAATAAAAGTTATTTTTTTAAATTTGCTACATTTTCTACATTTTTCTCTGTGGTTTAAAATATGATTATATTATGAAAATTCAAATATTTCTATTTAATAGAGTCAGTTGAATTCTATATCACTTCATATTTCTGTTTTTTCATGTTCATTACAAAAGCTAGTTTTGTTATTCTTGATATGATTATTGCACGAAAATTCAAACATTGGGTCTTCATAGCTTCACAGTTGAATTATACGAGTACATTATTATCCTATGTTCTTTTTCTGGATAATATATTAATATTAAAGGCTAGCTTTCTTAATTGTAGTGAGATTTGAGAACGGTTATACAAACTTTGTGATTCAATATACATTCAATTAAATTCTTTATTTTTTTATTTTTGGATAAAATGCTTATAAGAAAATTAGTACTTTTATTCACAACCTGATTATGATACGAAAATTCAAATATTGTAATTTAATAGATTAAGTTAAATTCGACGTTACTACACTAAACTAAACTCCGTGGCACGACAGCCCATGTAGGCCTAGGCCTACAGTGCTCATAACAGTTTTCATGACCAAGGTCCCTGGGTTGGGAAGCATATGTCCCAGTAAGGTAGTCAGCCTAACGTGAGAACCCCAGTGCTTAGTTCCCAGGCATGTTTGGTACTCTCCTGGAACCAGGGGGTACGTGTACCTTCCTGGGGCTTGAGCACAGCCACCAGGCGCACGTCGGCAAGTGGTGGATAGCCGAATGTCCTTTAGGAATGACAGGATAGCCTTGAATATAGAATCGAGGCCGTCTCAGCTTCCGTAAGCCCTGGTGTTATGCGATCCTTGCCTAGGGCCTAATCACCGCGGTATTGGTGTCTTAACGGAGCCTCTAGTTGCTTGGCGAACTTCTAGAGTAATTTGCCTTGCCCAGTAACTCAGGCAATGCTGGGTGGACTTATATTACCTGAGCTTTTTTTACTGTTATCTTGTGGCTGAAAAAGACACAAGAAGTAGCTAGCTGCTTTGCATTTGCAGGTGAAGCCTCTAAAGTAGACCTTGCTGAAAAAGACAAGGAACTCCCAGAGGCAATCTTGTAAGGGGCAGCAATGAATCCTTCACTTGAGGTAGAAATGACCTCTAAACCATCTTCTTCTGGTGAAAGTCAGAACGTTATTCCTAGCATGACTGACTTTTCTGACCAGTGGGACTATTTCAGCAAGACCTTATCTGCTGAAATGCCATATGTAAGAGAAACAGCAGAGCATGTCATTTACAAATGTGAGGCTGCCCTCCTAAATTAACTCTTTAGGCTTCATCCATACTAGAGTTACACCTAGATTCCATTAAAGGGTTATTGGACTTTATTAGTAAAGTGGGTGACCCAAGCAACTGGAACTGGAAACATTGGGTTTGGAGTTAATAGTACAAAATGCTGATAAAAGCAGAGGTGCCCAATGACATACAAACTCAATTTTAAGAAGAAGAAGAAGATGTTTGGTACTCAGTTTATCGACCCACTGAAGGGATGAAAGGCTGAGTCGAGCTTGTCCAGTCCGAGGATCGAACCTCAAACCTGTGCCTTGAGAGAGTGAAATGCTGCTCCTAGGCTACCTGGTTTCATGCTACTATACTATTCTCTTTTTTATATAATATATTACTAGTAAAATTTACCTGTCTAATTCATTGTAAGAATATGGTGCAAAAATTCAAATGCTGTAAGGTTCATAAATACATATAATTATCACTGGAATTCATGTATGAAAAATTGATGTGAGTTTAAAGTTTTTGAAAATCCTGGGTATTTTCTTGAAACGTTTTTCTTAATACAATAAAAGTGTAAAACAAAATTTAATTTACTTTAAAAAATTCAAGTTGAAGTAAAATTAATTAATTCGACATTAAATATTATTTATTTAATTATCGAAATAAGAATATTATATTTCAATAGTTTGAATAAGGAGCTGGTAGGGGAATGATTAGCGTTCTTGGCAGCGATTCAACAGTTCATGGGTTCTAATCCCGACGTGGGTGTTTGTAGTAGTTCGGAGTGTCCACTTTAAACGATAAGTCTTGATCAAATTACCCCTCGTGAGCAAAAAAAAAAAAAAACCATTCACGAGTGACAATCAAATCAATTGTATATTGTTTGAAAACTTTGTAATCTGATAACATAAGAAGAGTTTGTCCATCAATGGTTAATTTTTAGCCATCATAATTAATCAGACAGTGTGTGATCTATTAAAGTGGGTTCCGAACCACTAATACATCCAAAATCAAGCTGAGAATCGAATCCACAAACTGTTGAATCGAAGGTCAGTGAAATAACTGTTCGGTATTTTTATTCAGCCTATTAAGAAGAGACTTCGACACGCGTTCGTATAAAACCAATGAATGAAGTTCATAGTAACATTAAAATGGGGGAACAATTATTAAAAATATTTGATGTATGGAGTTATGAAATTTATTTAACTTCTTAAACAAGTTTTTTCTTTCCCTTTTTTATTTACAAAGTAAAATTATTAAATACTTTTCTGAGAAAGAATGGCCAATCCTTCCTCATGATGGTGAAATTCCATCCAAATTTAATAAAAAGATACAAATATGTCTGTTTGAAACTTAAAAATACACACACAACTGCAAAAGTTATTTATTTGTAAATTGAAAATTAATAGCAAAAATATTGTATGTTATTATATATTTTAAATGAAAAATATTGCTAAACATAATACAATTTAAAATTAATCTAATTTCGTTAACAGTTAAGATAATCAAGATAATTCGGAAATTGGTTTTTATTGTTTCCAGTAAATGTACATAACAATTGTTAAAAAGTTTTGGTAGATTTATATGAAAAAATGTGAAACTCAAAATCACCAAATTATCATCGTGTTGGTTTATTTTATATTAAAATGATATAATAAACTAAGTAAATATTAATTTATGAAACAAATAAAAGTAAATATATTTATTGGTGGCTAGATGAATGAAAATATAAGATTAAAATTTTAATGCAAAACATTTTTGCTCGTAGGTAAACTTCTTGCTAAACATGTGAATTAAAACAATTTCAAAAATTATAGATTAAGGAACTTTTTAAACAAGGATTGAAAAGCATTGAAAAAACCAGAATAGCTACCCGATTAAAAAAAATTCTGTTATTGAAAAAAAACCCGAAATAACTTGGCTTAATTAAAAAGGTTGCTATATTTATTAGTCCACAAAGAATTTACTCTAAGGCTATAAAACATTGGTACAAAAAACTTGGCATACAATTCTTTCAAATACCAAACTGCTTTGACGCAACTTTTGTCTATTCATTAACACATATGTTAACGAATAAAATATGTGGCATTTTGCTACAATATATTTTCTGTTATAATTATTATTGCACAGAAAAAGAAGGGGTTATGTAAAATGCGTTAGAGATTTTTTTTATGTATAAGACCATTGGTAAGCCGAAATGCGAAGACTTGAAGTTATTTTTATTCTTTGAAATTCATGGTTGTAAATTTTTAAAATTTTTGTTGATAAGGAATGATGAATAATGCGTAACACAATGATGAATTTTAATGATTTTGTAGTATATTTTGATAGTGAATTCTCCATTTGACTAACGATATTGTGTAATGGTTTATGTCCTTTATTACGTAATTATGTGAACATAATTCAATTTTGTTCAAGAAAGAATATTCAATTCAACATTTCATACAATTTTGAATTTAAACTCTATTGTGTATTTTTGGGCAGATTGGTATGAGTTGTTAAAAAAAACTGACCAATAAAATTTTTTTTGTGGTTATATATTTCAAATGAGAGCCTTTAGAGAAAGTTTAATATTGAGTGTTTTTAATATACATATTTTGAATAGCCTAATGATAAGGCATTTTAATAACCATCACGTAAATTGTCTTTCAGGAGGACTTTTAACAGATAGTGCCCCAAGGGAGGAAACCTTGAAAACTTTCAAGCACCCATCCAGGCTCAGAAGCATGCTGTAAGCAGAATTGGGATTCATGTTCAACATTATCTGGGATTGAATGGGGGATCTTTCGCTCCGAAGATTATTGGACTAAGACACGGTAATTTATCTATTTGCCTGACACTATGAATTTTCACCTATCGATTACAAAATTATTTCATGTCTTAGAGGGTGACCACGTCGTACTCTCCTTCACTGGGTTGCTGGATCTCCGTGGGTTGGGGACGTGTCCACGTTAATATGTGACGTCCAAAGTCCTTCCGCTGGTGTGGTGTGGATGTGGAGAGGAGAGTGCCAGCTCGGGTGTGACCTCGTCACCTGAGCGTGGTTCAAAATGAGGAGGCACTTGGTGATGGGCGAGTATTCCAAACCCGTTAACCTAAAGGCACAGTCCGGGTCTCGCCTGCACCGCTATGTATGTATGTTGTTGTTACTACACCAGAATACTTATCTTTACCAAACCATAACCATAGTTAGGCTCTAGCAGTTAAAAGGAAACGGTCGGGGGTCTTTATCATTTAGAAGCAGGGACCAAACAGAAGACTCCGCATTGCTTGACCTCTCACCGCCAGAAGTATCATTTCATCTGGAGGACATTGCGGCCATGACTTATATATATTTAACGTGCCTCATCCACCTTTAATGAGAATGACGGTTATTCGGTTAAGTCGGGATTCCAACTCACTATCTTCTGATCAGAAGAACAATGTCTAAACCAGCCAGGCTACTGTGGTCTTTAATGCCTTGTAGAATATATCCTAATATATTTCTGGTTATAAGCAATCTTTGAATATCAGTTACGAATTCCTTTTTGGGTGGATTTTTTCAACACACAACTGTTTTATACTCTTGAGTCATAAGGAATGAAACTCAGACACTCAACTTTTTGCCAGATGTATCAGTATAAATCAGAAATAAAAGATTGATCTTTTATTGAGCAGTAGCCAAGATCGAACCTGAGACTTCGACTTCTGAAAACGGTCTTATTACTTGGTCTCTAATATGATTCTCCCTTTAGAAATCTCATTTATATCTGTTACTATTTAGATATAATAAATTATTTGTCCCTTTTCAATAATGCTTAATCCATAATGTAAATAATAACAATCATTTCTAGATTATATTTGATTACATCGAACACTGCTCCTTTCAAATTATATTATATACTTGGTATTATATACTTGGTATTATATACTTGTTATAAATTTTACGAATAAGTATCTGTTTTAACTTTGCTGGACATCAGAAGTATGCAATAACAACGAATCAGGATAGTTTCAAGATTAACATTTTGAATGAAAAATTGAAACATTCATACTTGAATTTGATTGAAAGATACAAAAATAAACGAGATACTAATTCTGTTCATCCTAAAATTCATTGTGATTTTTATATATAGCTTAGTTTAAAAACAATGTGTAGCAGACTAAATCAGAATTTGTAAGATGAACATCAGATTAGACTCCAAACTTTAAAAAAAGTTTAAAACTTTTTATTTTAAATTACAATAAATAAGGCTAATAATTTCGTTGATCTCTTGGAGTGCTTAATTTAACTAGGCCTTGTGCAGATTTATAAAAAGTTTAAATAAGTTTCTTAAAATATGATATAAAAATTTTAGACAAGCCATAACAGTCAGTTTTTTTTGGGGGGGGGTGAGGGTTAATTTTCTTCTAGTGAGACACAAGTTTTCAGAATCTCAAAATCGTGAAACAAATCGTAAAAAATATTAAGATTCAAAAATTGAATGCCTGTTTTTTAACTTTAATCCATAGAATTCCTAATTAAGGAACGTATTAATTTAAAATTTTAACGAGAAAATTTTTATTGGAACTAAAAAAAGCATTCATAAAACCTTATTCAATATTTTTCATATATAGAACATTCATTTTAATCCAATTCAGAATATTTATATTTACATAATATATTTTAAATTAGTTTCTTAAAGTTATTACGTAAAGAATTAGATATTAAAGCGGTTGCATTGTAATATTCCCCCTGGGAGATCCTACTTTAAGATTAGAAGTTATTAAATTACTATGAAAAATATAAATTATATTTCCTTCTTTGGAAATTAATTTAGACAAGATTAAGTTTTTTAATGAAGGACACGTTTCTAAATTTAATCATAAAAAAGAAACAAACATTTTAAAGGCAAATTGTTAAGTAAAATAATTATTCATTTCACAAATTATAATTTTCTAAATACAAATATGAAAAATTATTTGTGTGTTATGCTAGTTAGAGAGAGCGAGAGTATATATTTTATGTTTGTCTAAGAAATTTTTTTGAGTGAGTGAAAGATGAAACTAATTATTATTTTATCTGTATATTAATTGAAATCTGAAACTATATATATATATGTATAAAGTAGTTAAAATTATATGAATTACTTTTTTAAAACGTTGACGGAAAAAGATAGAGCATTTAAATTAATTTAACATAAAGAATAAAATGTTTATTGCGTAGAAAATTTTTCGATAACCCTTTAACTTAGGGGGTAAAGAAACGGGGAATAGCAGGGGGGAAGATAAAAAAAAAAGGGCCCTGAAGTAGAAGAAACTCTTCCATCTGTGTGGAGACGATAGAAATTCGTGAGAAAATATATCGGAGAACGAGAAGTTCAATATGATTTACTGTCCTTTTTTTACCCCAGCGAGTAGAAAGCAATCAATCTAGATTTTCAAAATTAAGACAGATTATATTTGTAATCTTTCAAGCATTTTCTTTTAAACTTTTAAATTTTTTATTTCATTTTTTATACTCTTATCTTAAAGGACTTAGCTCATTAAGCATGATTTAAACTTTTGGGGGGTTCCTAAAAAACATTTTATAGCTTTTCACAAATGAATTTATTATTTTTTATTGTAATATAAATAATTTTTATGTATAATTTACATGGTTGACATTTGATTATAACTATAACCCAATTATGTTATTTTTTAATTTTGGGAAAATAAATTTAATTAAAAAATGATTACTTGGAAAAGGTAACCTAAATTAGTTGAGTTAAATATTATTTTAATTAATTAAACCTAAAGGAAAATTAAGCTTTAATGTTTTATATTTTTCTCAAAAATTTTATTTCCTTGCGAATAGAAGTAAAAACTTTAATATGCTAATATAGATAAGACAAACTAGTATTCCATATTATCTATATATATTATTACACAAAATAGATTTTCACACTTTTCAATTATCTGATGCAAATTCGAATAAATACCATAAATTTGGAAATTTAAAATATTATTACCACAGTTATGATTACATTTGAAAATTCTATTATTGCATTTATCTTAAGTAACAGTTTTGCTAAAGATTATCTTAGAAACCAAAGTAAGTGTATTTTGTTATTTGTCAATAATATCTTTTTCTGAATTTGAAAAAAATAATCTGTGTTTTCCATTTAGGGGTGCTTGAATTTCTTGTGTTATCACGTAATATGGCAACATTTATTGAGTTATTGTATAATATTGGTAATATGATTGATATGGTTACATGTAAAGACTCGCGTCATACAAGTTGAGAAACTGTTGAATTGAAGAAGTAAATATTCATGAATAAAAATATTACTTTAAAAACAAGATAAGACTGTTTAATTTATTCTTCTGAATTTGAAAGACAATTCCTATGAGTTAGTGGTTTTTAATGGAGGTACTAGAACTTTCTATGGTTATTTAGTGATATGGTTTGAAAATAATCGTGATAGTAATGATTAATTCCTAGAAATAAAGTAAATTCGAAAACAGTATTTTAGATTTTTACTATTATAAAGAGATTTATATAAAATCACGATGGTTAATTAGTGGTAAAGAAATTGATAGATTGATATAAAACAAAAAAAAAAAACATTAGAATATCATAGGCAACTAGAATGAAATGATATTTAAAAAGAGCTTCTACAATGCCAAATCTGGATTTTTTTAGTTAAGTTAAATGTTCGAAGAAATCAAATGAACTTAAATTAATAAAACATAATTTTCTTTAGTTTAAGTTCATCAAATTTTACTCATTAAGTTCTTTAATGAGTTAAGATACCCACATTAAATGATATGAAATACATAATTTCTTTAAAAGAATACAAATGTAATTCAGTATAAATTCTAAATATTAATTTAAAATTATAAATTTTTATTTTAAATTATCAATCGATAACTTAAGTTTTGTTTAAAAAGTTATGTTAATGATTCTAATCAATTCAAATTTAATGAATAAATGACAAATTTTCTATGAAAAGGAACTATATGTAAATTAAATCATAAATCTAAAAATAATTCTCAAATGGTTTTTAAGAAACTTATTAGTTAAAATTTTTCTTCTAATATTGAAAAAAATATTTTGAAAAGAAAATTTACATCTTGTAATAGCCATGAGGAGATAAAATGCAGTTTATATCTCATAAATTTGATGAATATTTTATTTTATATGAATCTTTTAGTTTATATATTTGATATAAAAAGTAAAATATATAAAAGTATATAAAAAAGTCAACATTGTCTAAAATTATAGTATTATAGAAAATGGAGGCAATAGTACTTAAACTTATTCTATATACAAAAAAGTATTATTTAATTGTTTTGCCAACCTTAAAGAAAAGTTTCAAAGTGCATACTGAATTAAAATGATATTCGTTTTATTTGAAGAGCAGTATATTGTTATATTTAAAAATAAGTGCGCGTGTTCATATTGAAATATAAGAACTTGAAAATTCAAATAAATAATTATTTTTGAGGTTTTATATTCAGTTTTTGTAACAATTAGCTTATTATAAAATAGTACTAAAGTACCAAATGATGCATAATCTTGGTAAAATAAAATTTGTATGTTTTGCAATTCTTTTGCTTCATTTAAATTTTTTAATAAGATTCGATAGAATGAATATTAAGTCCATTGGGAGAAAAACTATTCATGCAAGTGTCAAAGAGAAATTATATCCATATCAGTATCATATCACAGCAAGGGAAGCTGATTTTCCGAAAATCCCGAATCTATAAACCAAACAATCAATTTAGTAAAAATCTACTTAAATGATATTTAGGTAAGTTTAGATGTTCATTTATGTAAATGTCACACCTAAACTTATCTAAATAGTATCCAAACGAGATAATATTAAAGTAAGTTATGGATAATGTCACAGAGAGAGATTATATTTTAATTAAACTCATAAACCTATCTCAATTGATATTTAGGTAAATTTAGGTATTACTTCTATTAAAAAATTCACATGCACACACCTAAACTTAGCTAAGCAATATCTAACTGGATAATATTTCAGTAAGTTACAGATAATGTCACGCACACGCATATTATTTTAATTAAATTTAAACTTATCTCAAATGATATTTAGGTATTAACTGTGGTAATAGCTACTCTTAAACATAGCTAATCAAAATCTCAAATGATATTTAGGTATTAACTGTGGTAATAGCTACTCTTAAACATAGCTAATCAAAATCTCAAATGATATTTAGGTATTAACTGTGGTAATAGCTACTCTTAAACATAGCTAATCAAAACCTCAAATGATATTTAGGTATTAACTGTGGTAATAGCTACTCTTAAACATAGCTAATCAAAATCTCAAATGATATTTAGGTATTAACTGTGGTAATAGCTACTCTTAAACATAGCTAATCAAAATCTCAAATGATATTTAGGTATTAACTGTGGTAATAGCTACTCTTAAACATAGCTAATCAAAATCTAAATTAAATAATGTAGTTCAATGATGTTAATGTGTGAATTAAAGATGCCATATTAATTTTGAATTGAATTTCTTTTGAGAATTCGTTTCAAACAAGATATCGTTCGTTTTAGTCAAAATAAAAGATGCTGTAGCCCTGAATGCACCTGAAGGTGTCTTTGACCTGCCGGTGTACCTACTTCTTCCCCCCGTGCCGCCCGACCCCTCGGGCGACCGACAATGAAAGCGAGGCGAGGGTGCTAAATATAGTTTTATGCGTGGGGATCGGCGTAGGAAAGAGTGGACATACGTAATAACAGAATAATATAGCGGAAGCAGTGAATTTCTCCGGCCCAGGTACCGTTAGGGCTTGCAGGAAGAGGTGTGGGGGGCAAGAAAAGAGAAGATTTTCCACAGGGATGGTTGATTATTGGCCGCTCCTTTCCTGACGACATGATACAGCGGATGGGGACGCTGCTTTATGACGGGATTTTGTTCTTAATGGATGCTGTAAAATTTTAAAGTGGAAGGGAAGTCCACAAGGCCATCAGTCGGAACAGTAGTCAGTGATTCCATTCGAATTTGTGATACCACTTAAAATATTTATGATTATCTTATAAAATCATAAATTCCCTTTTAATCAGAGAATGTTATGTATTTAATAAATTTTATACCACAAGTCATTGCTACAAATCGCTATACATTACCTAAATCATTTGAAGTATCGCATTTTTATAACAGTTTACCTTCTGTTTTAGTTTTTCCATTTTTAATTTTTTAATCGTAGGTTTCGTATGTTAGTATATATTGTAATAAATTAGGTTAGAAGTTCTTAAATTCAAGACACGATATTATTTATATTACTGTGTTTACAGTCGTTTTAATAACTTCATTTGTATTTGCAGTATTTGAAATATTTATGATAATCTTATGCAATTATAAATTCACTTCCCTGCACAAAATGTTATTGAATCATTTTTATTTCCTAAACCCTTATAAATTACCTTCCTTGATTATCTCAGATATTGCATTACGTGGAACAGCGTACCATTTAATTTATATTGTTACCATTTTCATATTTTAATTTTTTATTTATACATTTTTACATGTTAGTGAATATATATTATGATAAAGCTAAGGGGAGTTCTTTAGTCTACAAGAGGCATTGTTTTTTAGTTCTTCTTTTAACAGTAATTAATATTTCAGTTTAAAATTATCACAATTCCACTTAAAATATTTATGATTATCTTATGAAAAGACATAAACTCACTTTCATGAGTAAAATGTAATTGAGAGTATGATGATATATTACAAATCTTTGTTAAAAATCACTATTGATTACCCTAATAATCTTAGATATCGTGTTATATGCAACAACATAACCTTAATTTTAATTTTACCAGTTTTGTTAGTTTTTTCATTTATAGATTTTACAAGTTATAAAACACATTCTATATTTAAATTAGACGGAAAATCCTTAGTACAGTATTATTTGCAGTTTCTTTTAAATGCCAATTATAATTTTGATTGAACTTATGATTATCTTTGAAATTGTAAATTTGCTTACATGTATGAAATGTTGTGCTTAACATGATCTTATATTACAAATCATTATATACTATGCTAATGATTTTAGGTAAAATATTATATGCAATACTATATATTTCACATTTAGTTTTACTATTCTGCTTCAATTTTTCATTCATAAGTTTCATGTGTTGATGAATATATATCGTAACAAATTAGATTAGAAATATTGGTCCACATATTAATTTTTAATTTTTTTATAACAGTAATGAATAATTCCTTTTTAATTTATCATAGTTTAATTTATAAAACCTTTATGTGAGTGTTTATCTTGGGAAATCATGGGCTCTCTTTCATGTACAAAACACATTACATGATTTTATTTTACCAACTGCTATAACAAATCATTATACGTCGTCATCTTGATTGTTTTATAAATACAGTATTATTAGGTTGGTGCGTATGAAATGTCGGATTCTCTTTACATGCGGACGTTTTCCTCCCTGTTTTCGTTATACTTTTGTATTTGGCATAACCTCATTCATACTCGTATTGTCCATTGCCAGAGACTCATTTCAGCAAAATAGGTTTTCTCGAAGGTCTTCCCTTTTTTATTTCTTTTGAGTTTATTGCCGATATGAATTCTGCCGACATTCGCGTCATTTTCTTATATGAGTACAAACTTGGTAATAGTGCTGCAAAAGCTGCACGCAACATAAACCAAGCGTTTGGAGAGAATACGGTTAACGATCGGAAAGTGCAGCGTTGGTTCGAAACATTTCGGACTGGCGATTTTTCACTGCAAAATGAGCCGCGCGGAAGACCCAAAACGTCTGTGAAGAATGATGACCTGAAGGCTCTAGTGGAAGCGGATCCAGCCGTATCCACGAGGGAACTTGCTATCAGGATGAAAGTTGACCACACAACGATATTGAGACACCTTTCTGAGATTGGCAAGGTTAAGAAGATGGACAAGTGGGTACCGCACGCACTGACAGAGCGAAATAAGCTGGATCGGTTAAACGTATGCTCATCATTGCAGCATCCACCCTATTCACCGGATCTCTCGCCGACCGATTTTCATTTTTTCAAGCATTTAGAGCTGTTTTTAAGGGGCAAACACTATGAAAATGAAGACAGCCTAAAAAACTCGATATCAGAGTTTATTAATTCTAAAGACCAAAATTTTTTTAAGACAGGCATCTACGCTTTAAAATCTCGTTGGGAGAAGTGTATTGAAGCGAATGGAGCATACTTTGATTGAATAAACAGCTTTTGAAGAAAGATATGCAGTTTTATACAATCACTTAAGAATCCGACATTTCATACGCACCAACCTAATAGAATACCGTTTACTTTATTTGGTACTATTTTTACCTTAATTTTTCATTTATGGGCTCTGCATGCTAATAAGCTTATATTTTGTTTGAATTAATTGAATTAATTCATCTTTAAATGTTTTGATTAGATTATCATAAATATGTTCAAATCAAATATATTTCATTACCACTTGAAAATCATATTCTATGCCATTTTGTTTTGATTTTAATAAATGCCTATGAGCTATTTTGATAAAAAATAAAAAGCGTCGTAGTCATGTGATCCAAAAATGATTGTTATCTAGCGAGTAGGAAATCTTTAATTATTTAAATAGGTAAATTTGATATCATTGAGAAAGACTCTGATATGTTAAATCAATATTAGAATTTGGTCTTCGTACAGGGAAATTAAAATGAAGTTTTACCCTACAAAAATGACATGTTATGCGTATAATCTCAGTATAACATTAATTTTATGGAGATTGATAGAAAGTCTGTAGTTTAATTTTGAAAAAAATTTTAATTAAATAATTACTTTTTTTCTATAAATCGTAAATGCTTATCATAAACTGAAAACGTATAGTAAAATTTAGTTATGTTTTCTTCGTTATTCTACAAAGTATTATATTTTACCAAAAAATATCATCTAAAACCATTAAGTTCCCTTTAAAATTTATGAGCAATAAAAATTACGACAATATTGTAAAATAAACTGTATTAGAATTTTTTTTATATATATTTAGTTTGGTTCTACTGGAATAACTGTTAATTTATCACCTATTTTGAATTATTTCACAACAAAAAATTGCGAGACACACAATAAAAGAAATCTCAGTATTTTTGTAAATGTTTTTAGAAATATTTCGGGTGTAGACCATTTGATTTAAACTGGAAAATATTTCAGTGTTCAGTTATTATTAAAGAACTTATATGATAATTTTAATCATTACTTACTCATTTATGATTTTTAAATTACTTATTAAAAATTTACAATTTTCGGAATTCTGTTCTTCCATTTTGCAAAGTAAGTACTGGAAAATAAAATTTGGAAATTATTTTATTTTGTAGTTAATAGAATACTCGAAATATTAGAAAAAATCTTAAATCCTATATGACATCTGAATGAAAAATTATTTATATATATATATATATATATATATATATATATATATATATATATATATATATATATATATATATATGTATGTATATATATATATATATATGTATATATATATATATATATATATATATATATATATATATATATATATATATATATATATATATATATATATATATATATATATATATATATATATATATATATATATATATATATATATATATATATATATATATATATATAATACTTGGTATAAGAATAATTACTGTATTAACAAATAAGAGTTTAAATTGTTAAAGCTATTTTGTAAATTTTAAAGAAGGATATAAAATAGATAACCTGTTTCGCGCGCGTGCGTTATTTTAGTGAGTAATCAAGAAATTATCTGTCTATATAATGCAGAGAAAAAAACACTCATTTTTACTTTCAAAATCCGAATATTTTTCGGATTTTGAGCAACTTTTATTATTATTGTTAGAGAATAAAGAAATCTGACATAAAAATACTTATAAAAACAATTGATGGAACATCGATATCTGAATAATTAAAATGTTTTTATTTATATAAATAAGGTTTTCTATTGAAATTGTTTACTTGTACTTAAGGTTGGAATTTATTCCATCGTCTCAATCATTTTTTGAAAAATTTTGATTCTGTTAAACTGACCTATTACCAACTAATATTGAAATAATTATTTGCTTCAGAAAATGTTTAATTTTGCACAAATTATTCACCTTCGTGAAAGTAGGTTTAAATCGAATATTAATAAAAAAAACTATGTTATGAACGAAATGAGTGCGTTTTATTAAAATCAAATAAAGAGCATTTTTTTTTAATTTTAAAAAACTCATACAAATGTTACTAAAAAGCATTTCATTTTAAATAAATAAGCACAAAAACACTTTTATTACATGTTTATTCACTGTAGGAGCTATCTGAATGACGTTCCACCGACATATTTTTTAGCATAATATTCAAAGGTCAATAATATAATTTATAATAAGAACACAATATATATTGATTCAATGTGCAAACGTATGCGAAATTGATTGTCAACTGTATAGATCACTATAAATGTCGCAGTACAGAAAAGTATAACGTGGGGAATCAATGCATTATATGGGGGAAAACAAGTGTTATACGAGGGACATGAAATCGCGCAACATGAAAACGAGTTATAAAAGTACCGTGTTATAAGAAGCATTACTGTATATCTTTGCCAGCTATTAGTAACTTTTGAATTTAATAGTTAAAAAAGCTATTGTTATTGAATTAAAAAAGCTATTGCATTTCAATTTAAATTTATAAAAATATTATTTTTAATCAACTTAATAGAATATACAATATATGTAATAATTTAAACAACATCAATAAGCAAATAAATAGACAAGAAACATATTTTAACTCATAATGGCATTCCAACTAAATTTATTGAACGCTATTTGGTAGTAGAGTATTGTTTATAAGAGTGAAATATAAGGCGTAGTTTTATACTACAGAAGGGTCACCCAAGCCTTGAAGGTCTTATAAGAAGCTTGAAATGCCGATAGTGTTTACACTTAGTCGCTAATTTATGTATTTATTTGGCTTACATATAGTATTTGGTGAGGTTCTTGCAGATTTGGACTTGTATTTGGATATGGTTTTAATTTGATTATTATAAATTAAATGTATTTTGGCAACATTGGATTTTGACTTATATATTTTAGATTAAATTCTACTTCTTTTATTCTGGCTTGATATTTTGGTTTGAACTTTTGGTATGGCTTTGGGGTGTACTGGCTTCTCTCTTTTAAGACTATGTCTTGGGCCATTGCAGAAAAGCCATAATTTGTGCCAATGTGGTCAACACCCCCTGACGAAGCTGGCCATGTTGGTACTTCACTCCATTTTATATCTATCTTTCTTTGATATTTTCCTTGAAATTTTTCCAAATATTTTTCTTTGAAATTTTTCCAAGTATTTTCAATGTATTGTTTTCCATTTAGTATTTTCAATGTAATATTCTCCATTTGGCATCTTTCATTGTATTTTATAAAATATACTGTTAACTATATCTTAGTAATACTATTTTAGCTGCTTTTGCGCTAAATGTATTGCTAAGCATAGATGTTTTTATATATTCTTTTGCTTTTCAGTTCTGTATCTAACCTTGCATTATATATATATATATATATATATATATATATATATATATATATATATATATATATATATATATATATATATATATATATATATATATATATATATGTGTATATACACATATATATATATATATATATATATATATATATATATATATATATATATATATATATATATATATATATATATATATATATATATATATATATATATATATATATATATATATATATATATATATATATATATATATATTATTGCTTTGTATAATGATGGATTTTAAATGGGGTGAGGAATTAATTTGAAAAAGAATAACAAGGAAACGATGAGTGCTTCCGGAAATGCGATTTCTCTCAGACACCTGGTGAGACAACGTCGTTAATCTAAAGAAACAGATCACCAGAATGATTGCATATCAACAAACGCATCTCCATTCTCATCCCAAAAGTCGACAACCGCTTTCTCGATCAAAACGTCAAAGCGCCCAAAATAGGACGAGACGAAGAAAAAAAAAAAAAAGAAAGAAAAGAAACGGGAAAAAAATTTTCCGTCCTCACTTTTAGCCTTTTCCTGTTGTTACCAACACCTAACTTTCCATTCCGATAGAGAAATCTTCCACAGATTAATAAAAAAAAATCACCCACCAATAATGAAAATAAAAACGAAAATCATGCTTGAAAAAAAAATCGAAACCGCTATATAACGCATTTCGTTAAATTAGCTCTCTCTTCCCCCACCCCACCACACTTCCTTTCATCTTGAGCTTCCCGCAACCACCTTCTCGGTGCACCCCACGCCGTAGAGCTTTCTTCCTCGGAGCAGATGCACCACCCCACACACCTGGGAGAAAGAGCCGAGGAAATCCCACGCTTACGCAACAAGAGAAAAGCGCTAGTGAAAGTAGCGGCACTTTTCCCTTGGCTGACAATCGCCAGCTTGGCATTCTTTCGAGAGCGATGTGGCGACGGTAGAAGTGGCAATGCGATCTCTCTTCGGTAATCTGGATGTTTAATTGTTACTTGGATTCGCTATTAGATTTGATTTCAAGCTTACTTGAAGCATATTAGACGACGCTTTACAATCAATACAAAAAAGTGTAAAAAACAGTAGAAAAATAATAATTGCTGATAAATATAATTATACCGGAAGTTTTTTTGACATTAATAATTATTAATATATATGTTCTAGTAAGTTAAAAATTACAATAATTGATAGCAGTAGTTAATGACACATGGTTAATTTAACTATTTGATAGTTAAAAACTGACAGTTTTGTTAAAGTAATATCTAAATAAGCTTTAATGATAAACTAAGAGAAGAGTTAAGCACTTAAGAAATATTAAGATGTGAAATAGCGCGATCACAAAAGATTAAATATCCTTAATCTGAATTAAATTGAAGAAATGATAGAAATGTGAGCAAAATTGATAATTTATATTAATATAACTTACATGATAAAAATGAGTTATTGAATGTCCTAAGAATTACGTTTTGCGGTAAATAAACAAAATTTTAACACATTTAATATTTTTTTAAATCATTATAATTAGTAAGGTTTATAATTAGTTTATAGGTACTGAACTTACTAAAGCAAACTTAAAATAATATAAAAAGCATTAAAATGATTTGATTTAAAGAATTTAACTGAGCATTCACTTTAAAATGTAAGCATTTAAAGTGTGGAAACAATTTACATACGCAATTTCCAAATGTTAACGCAACCAATTTGTGTTGACACATTTTTTAAATTATTAATGAGGTATTTTTTTGTTATTAAGTAATAATTTTATTCAAATATTTTGTAAACAAATAACAAAATTCGTGAAAATTCAAAATAGAAATGAACTCATTTATATATTTCAATAAAAAACATTTTTAAATTAAATTGAAAAATTATTATGTAAAATTAATTAATTAATTAATTATTATAAACTTCATTATGAAAATTTATAAGGAAAATTAGTGACATTAAAAAAATATAAAAAGGGGTTTTGCAAAACATCGATAGAGAGAAAATATTCATCGATGAAAATGAACATTGAGGAAATACTGAAATGTATTTTATTTGTTTATTTTTATTTGCTTTATATTTCATATCAGTATTTACGTTTGAAAAGTATTATATAGATTTCCATGTAATCAACCTAAACTGAATTTTTACCTGAATCATTTTTATTTTAAGAATAACTGCGTTTGAAATAATTAGTATATTCCTTTTAAATATTAATTTAACTACTGTGACAAAAATATGTAAGTTTTTAAAAATTTTTCTTGGCTATAATAATTATTAAAATTATTAACTTATAATAAAAGTCGCTATACAATACCCCATAAAAATCTCTAATTTGATCTCATAAAAATAAAATTTACATTGAAACTAATATATCTTTCCAAATACTTCTGCTCTTATCTCCCAGCTATACCAATCTGTTATCTTCTTATTGTTGCATGATTTTGTTTAATATTATAGCAAATATATAAAGCTGCAACTCTTTCGCATTATGATATTCAAATTTATTTTGTGATGGGGAAAATTTTACAATTTACAAACTATATTTGCTTTTTAAATAGTAAATAAATTTATAAGTATGGAGAAATGGGAATTTGTATCGCATATATTACAAGGAAAATATATATAATATATACAAGGGTTATATATTATATATCTATAATATATATAATTACAGGGAAATATAGAAAAACTATACCTTGATTATTTTGGCTGTTTTTCAATGCAATTTTTTTCATTTTATTATCAAGCGCGTTCATTTCATTCTAGAGTTTGAAATAAATGCCAGAATAAACACAAAAATTATACATTCAGCAATATATACAGCGCAAAAGCAGCTTAAGCAGTGTGTTTTCGGGTTGTAAGTGACTTCATTTAGATTTTAGTCTGTAGCCATTGTAGAAAAGTCATTCTTTGTGCCAATGTGGTCAACACCCTTTGAAGCAGCTGGTCACATTGGTACTTCATTTCATTTGATTTATTGTGTGTTTCCATTTTCCTTTTATTCTGTATGACTTTTTAAATTTTAAAAAACATTTTCGATTACTTATATATATATATATATATATATATATATATATATATATATATATATATATATATATATATATATATATATATAGTATATATATATATATATATATATATATATATATATATATATATATATATGTATATATAATATATATATATATATATATATATATATATATATAATATATATATATATATATAATATATATATATATATATATATATATATATATATATATATATATATATATATATATATATATATATATATATATATATATATATATTCGTAATTTTGTATAATGAAGTATATCTTAATATATAAATTTCAACACAATTGTAATTGAGTTATTTAAAAATGATACAATTGTAATTGATTCATTTTTTTATGCACGTATTTCACAAACTCAAATTTTATTTATAGATCTAGAACTGTGTGTGTGTGGTGAACTACCAATAAAATTTGGTATTAATAAGAATACTTTATATATGCATGTGTGTTTCATCTATATAAAGAGTTTTGCCCAGATAATTCTGAGACAGAACTATTAATATTTGAAATCTTTAAAGAATATTTAGCGAATTCTCTATATTATTCTCTTTATTTTGCAAACTTGAATATTATAGATGGCTCTGCGCCTGAACTAACAATGATATCAGTATAGTGCAAAAAATCTTTGATATATTATCTGCATGAGTTTCAGTTTTAGCATTGCGATGCAACAAAAGGATTTTAATATTAATTTTTGTATCTTTTGTGCAAAATATAATTTACAATTATTTCTTTGGTTTCCTTTTTGATATGAATAATTTTTCTAGTATTCCACTCACTTTTTATTCATAAATTATGCCAGCAATAGCTAGAAAAAGATAAATATTTGCCTAACGGTCAATTAATTTTTTAATTCACAGCAAAATGTCGGAGATATTAAATTTATTCTAGGATATTTTTCTTCAAAAGAGTAATGAATATTCATAAAATTACTAAATTGTTTCATAAAATTGGTATAATGAATTTTATTGGTGAAGTAAAATTAAAATTATAAGCCATTAGAAGAATAATTAAAGTCATTAAAATATGGAACATTAAACTGTCGCAAAAACTTCACCAAAACAGAGATAAAAGCTAGTATCTAAACTTGAAGAATTTGAAATGAAAAAGCGAAAAATCAGAGTGTGGTCAGTGCTCTGGTTTTCAGGGCAAAAGCTTATGGGCTTGACTCTGACTTCATCTGTCGGATCTTGTATTGGTTCAGAGTTGATTTTAAATAGTAGGTGCTATTTCAATCACTGTGTACAAAATATTGACATAAAAGTACTACTAAATCATCAAGTCAAAGAATTCAGTATAAACTTCCCTCGAGAGGATTGGATAGATTCCAACTAACACTACGAACTGTAGTAGAGATGAACATAACCAGTGGAATTTACATGAAATGCTGAGACTATGAAATAAAGATTCAGAGGAGAAATCCTGACTACTGCTCTGTATTTCTCAGTGATCTAATGGCCAATGACGAAGCTCTGGATTCTCTTGTATCTCTCCCAAGTGGAAAAGAAACATGGATTCTGTCTAATAGCAGGAGTGCGATTCAGCACTTGAGCAGTTGGCAAAGTGTGAGATACAGTGCTGGAGTATCGATACTCAACAAATTAAAACAGCTATCCATGTCCCATGACATACATCTGCAATGGATACCTTCCCATGTCGATGTAGAGAGATATGAAACTGCAGACACCTTGGTTCAAGGCAGTAGCTCGTGAGGCCCCTGAGCCGTTGGCTCCTCTCACCTTTTTGGAAAACTTTTCAAGAGTAAAAAAACAAGATTAAGACCACATGGACTGTCCCTCCAGACCACCCATGGTATCAGTGTTCTCGTCCAAGTAGCTCACTGGCTCACGGCCTTAAAAGACAGGAACAAATTTCGTCTGCTTCCGAAGTGGCCACCTCAGATCATCAAAATTTTCTGAAGGCTCCAAAATTTTCGAGACCTGTTCCAACTGTTTCACTGAACAAGCTACACCAGATTACATCCTTGCGTGCCTGGGGCTATACAAGCAAGATTTATAAGACGATCCTTTGATGGTGCTGGATTTTTGGGGAGTGTTTTACGTTATGGACCTGGTCTAGCGCTGCTGGTCAAAGGGAACATGCAGCAACAACAACATTCAGTATAAATGCTTGAATAATTTACTTCCTAATCAATTTTTCTTTACAAAATCTCTAAGGAAAAGATGAGCAAGGTTAAAATTAACTTAATAAATTCTCATTTATTTACGAAATTATACAATGCTTTAATATGATGCAGCTCTCAAAATCTGGTTTTTATCGACATTAATTAAAATCAAAATTAATTATTTTTAAAATCATTTAAATTAAAAATAAAAAAGAAACGCGTTGAATCCTTCCCTTTCTAATTACCTTCTTTGGCGGTCATAATTCACTACATGGCGCAGCAACCCTAAGAATATCTCTCCTACTATGTGTACTGTAACTGTACCGGAAGAGCTTTATTATATTTTCGCTCTCATTCACAAAGTACGTGGGATCACGACGTACTTACACCACCAAATATCTTTCTTCTCCCTTGCCCCTTCCCTGCGAGCATATTGATCAATCGCGTAACCATCTTTTCCAGGGGTGCTGTCGATCCCCCTCCAAATCGAGCGATTTCTTTTTTCAAAGAAGGGGCTAACGTCTCCAAAATTTTTCTCACGGGGGTTCCTTCATTGACATATGGGTGCTGTGCTGTTTTTTTTTTCCTTATATTTTAAGGGGTGGGGGTCAGGAAAAGGAGTTTAAATATTGCTGAAAAGGAAGGTGCTGTTTTCCGAAGGGGGAGGGGATGCTGCTGAGTTTCCGGTGCATGAGACGCAACTTTTACGTAACCGTGGACGTAAAGGTAGGAGTGAGAGGGACGTTAGGAAAAAAAAAAAAAAAAAAACGTGAGTTGTTTAGTTTTGTGGGTGCGGGTTTTGGGATATAACGGACATTTTTTTTTTATTTTCATTTTTTGAAGTTGTTGCCAATTTATAGAGGGTAAATCGAATTTTCGAAAGAGAAACGTGATCTCCTTTTTACTGTCATCCGGTCCAGAGAAGAATATGTGGATGACAGCAATTTTTTATTTGGGAATTTTATGGAGGAAATGTTATCTAGAAGAATGCGACTACAAAAAATATATAGCGAAAGAAAAAAAAAACTTTGTAATCTGTGTTAATCAGAGGAAAGGATAATTTTAATTGTTCTGCAAGCTTATCTGATAAATACAACTACATTAAACATTTAAAACTACATTTTAAAATACGAAATTTAAAATTTTAATGTTTCATAAATGACCGTAATTGTTATTACTTCTATATAATATATAATTTAATAAAATAACGTCTTTGTAGATAAATTTCAAAATTTAAACGAAAATTTTTCGATATGATTGAAATTAAATAAACCGATATAAAAAGGTTGTTAAAAACACTAATTATATTAATTTTTATGGTATTTCTTCCGTTACAGCTACTGTTGCCAATTTAATTTTTTAAAAAGTGAAATTAAATATTAACATGTACGATTTTTCAAAGCGTGCGTTCTTTTTCAGTTAAGTATAAAGCTAACAACAATATTTATCTAAAATATATTACTGCTGTGTGTGTGTGTTGAATTAATATCCCAAATTATTTTCATTAAGTATAATTGTTATAACAATATATAGGCAAATAGTTTGTTAAAATTAGATGCTACTGCTCGAACAACTAAATTGATTATTTTAATTTTAAAAACGATAGTTATAGGAAGTATTTCAAAGCTCTCTTAAAACATTTAAAATACTAACGAAAGGAAACAATAAGTTTATATAGTTAAAACGCATAAAACTAAAATTTATTATGCTTAATAGAGTAAATTGGCAGCAAATTTGTCAGCAAAAATTATTCTTTAATACTAATGAACATCCAATTTTATCATCATTTTATAATATTTTATTTAATGATATTTTTTTAATTGATATAATGAGTCGAATATGACTAAGAAGTTTCAGTATTCATAGTAAATCGAATTCTGTTCCTTTTGAAGTGGTCAATTAATTAGAGAACCTCTTCGTAACAAATATGGGATTTTTAAATTTAAATTATGGAATGCCATAATGAAAATGCTTAAAAGATATTTCCCTTCGTAGATGTTTTATCATAACGTTATTAAAAATTATTTCAAGTATTTGAAACAAGCAATGTAAAGGAACATTTTTAAAAGTAAAATGAATAAAATAATATAAGAGACTATAATTTTTCTCATTAAAATTAACTAAATTAGTTGAGATAAAAATATAAATTATTTTTTTTCAAAGTTAAAATTCAATTGAAGAAACGGGACATTCTTCGTAAATCATTCATATATTTTTGATAACGGTCGAGGGATCATTAAAACCTCTTACTCAAAGGCCTCGTTTTTGAATACGGATGATAGCATGCTCGATTCTGATACTTTCGAAAATGATCATGCTGAAAGAGTTTATGAGCTTTGAAAGTTCCACTGGGTCAAATGCTTTTCTTTTAAAAATTGCTTGGTGAGAAGAAATGCAGCTCAGGTGTCGACCTCATCAACTTGACTCTGATTCAAAACCACTAGGTGGTTTGCTGTGCCTCCACGCTACAGTTAACAAAGATGGCAGCTCGTAACATTTTGCAAACAAACCCTTACATTCTATCATTCGATGAAATTTACAATTTTCATCATTTGATAAAATTTAGTTTTTCATTATAAAATGTACTATCATGTGATAAAAAATTTAATTTTTAATGAGGTTCTTTCCATATTTTTTTAATTCATGGCCAGGCAATGGAAAACTCTACTTGATGGGAACAATAAAATCCCGGACTCCTTACCACGAGTTGTTGGTGTCGCTTGTTTCCGGGAGACAACTGGACATGACTATCTACGAAGGCATCTGCATCGAACAGGTGTCATGATTGCACAATCATCATGATTGCACAATGGACTCTGCTCATTGTCCATTGTGCAATCATGATGATATGGATGCTGCTCACCTCAAGAACTGCCCAGAAGTCTTAAAGTTTATGACTAAAGACTATTTTGAGGCTACTAAAGGACTTTATTCTTGTTTTTATACTTGCTCATCTTTTTATTGGGCTGCTCTTCGATTAATGGCAGAGATGCTGAGGACTGGCGTAGGAAGGAGATGCCGAGGATGGGCAATTTTCTAAAATTTCTAAGAAAAAACTAAATGAAATGTGAAAAGCAAATAAAATTACATTTTTGGAAATAAATTGATTTTCATTTTTATCAGAATTTCTTTTTCGTCAAAATTTAATGGAGTATCAAATTTAATAAATATAACACATAGTCTATTGATTAAGTTATTTCTCATTAGTATAACAATCTAGAAATTGCAACAGTGCCTCTACGCAATGGATAATTGAATAGGGTTGCTGTAAAATTCTTTTTGGCGCATGGCTTTCAGAGTGACATTTGATTGGCAGTGTGTACATACTGATAACATTTCAGAAAATTGAATTGTTTTATAAAATTCTATAAATATACTTATGTTAATTTAATTGCAAGTACCTATTTTTAATGAAACTGGTGTGAGCGAGCTCATACGAACATCGCAATGCATCAAGTATTCTTAATCAAACAGATACATGCGTACAATAGTTTAATTGTATGTAGAAATTTCTTTCTTTTTTTTTTTATTTATAATGGAAGCGTTATGATTTTTGTTAGAATAATGTCATCATTTTACTGGGGGACATGTGAAGACACTTTTCGGATTCTTGGATTTTATTTTATTTAGGATTTTCAGGAGAATTTTTTTTAAGGATATTGGATTTTTCACTTGTTAATAAAAAAATTCTCTTTCAATCTTCTAACAAATATCTTTTTGAGTATATATTTTAAGCGATCTTCTAACAAATATATTCTAAGCGTAACAACCTATCACAGGTCTTAGCTGCCTCTACAGCACGCTTTTTCCAGCCCAGTCTATCCAGAGCGACACTTTGCCAGTTCCTAGCCGAGCTGGCAGCCGAATGGTTAGCGCTCTTGCCTTCGGTTCAACAGTTCGTGGGTTCGAATCCCACCTTGGGCATGGATGTTTGTAGTGGTTCGGAATCCACTTTAAGCCGTAAGTCCCGGTCTAATTAGCCCTCGTGTGCAAAAAATGACCGTTGAGCGACAAACAAACCAAACCTTGCCAGTTCCTAACTTTCAGTATCTTGTTGGTGATCTTCCTCGGGCACGGTATCTTTCGGGTTTCTTAAACGTTGATATTCTAATGGGGTTGTTTTCCCGGCTTCTCCAGACATGGCCAAGTCCAACAAATATACCTACTCAAAATAAAAGTGAAATATAGATTATTCCTAATTTAATAGCAGGCAGTTGAATTTCGAATCTGTCTCCAAAGACAGCTTTTTCAAAACTTGAAAAAGGATGAATTCTATAATTTTTGAAAGTTTTGTTGTGAAAATTAAGTTTTTTCACAAACAATTTCTAACCAATTGAACCATCAAGTCTTTCTTCTTCTTCTTCTTCTTAAAAATTGAGTTTGTATGTCATTGGGCACCTCTGCTTTTATCAGCATTTTGTACCATTAACTCCAAACCCAATGTTTCCTAGTTCCAGTTGCTCGGGTCACCCACTTTACTAATAAAGTCCGATAACCCTTTAATGGAGTCTAGGTGTAACTCTCTAGTATGGATGAAGCCTAAAGAAGTTAATTTAGGGAGGGCAAGAGCCTCATATTCGTAAATGACATGCTCTGCCATTTCCTCTTGCATATGACATTTCCAGCAGATAAGGTCTTGCTGAAACAGTTCCATCTGGTCAGAAATTCAGTCATGCTAGGAATAGCTTCCCGACTTTCACCAGAAGAAGATGGTTTAGAGGTAATTTCTACCTCAAGTGAAGGATACATTGCTGCCCCTTTACAAGATTGCCTCTGAGTTCCCTTGTCTTTTTCAGTAAGGTCTACTTTAGAGGCTTCACCTGCAAATGCAGAAAGGTTTGTTACTTCTTGTGTCTTTTCAGCCACAAGATAACAATTAAAAAGCTCAGGTAATATAAGTCCACCCAGCATTGCCTGAGTTACTGGGCAAGGCAAATTACTCTAGAAGTTCGCCAAGCAACTAGAGGCTCCGTTAAGACACCAATACCGCGGTGCCAATTAGCCCTAGGCACGGAACGCATAACACCAGGGTTTACGGGAGCTGGTTCGCGGCCTCTGATTCTATATTCAAGGCTATCCTGTCATTCCTACAGGACATTCGGCTATCCACCACCTGCCGACGCGCCTGGTGGCTGTGCTCAAGCCCCAGGAAGGTACACGTACCCCCTGGTTCCAGGATCAAGTCTTTAGTCTATCATTTTGTATTTCTCTAATCTGAAAAGCTAAATGATTCTGAGAAAATATTATGCCTTCTTATTTCAATGCAGCTTGCGATGAGTAATTTAACAATTCAGAGTTGATAAAAGTTTCTTGGCTATTACATAAGCTATCAGAAACGACGTAACATAATAGTGCACCGACCCACCCGAAGGTATACGGTGGTCAGAAACAGCATAAAATTGCATGCATTTATATGCCATTAAAGGGGAAAAAAAGCAGGAATGGTTCATTACGAATCAGAAAAGATTACGCATCGGCTGATTCATTACGAACAAGTGCGAGTATAATGTTCTTTTTGGCCAGCGACAATTAATGCTCTATTTTTATGATCTTGAAATTATTTTATAGGATTATTTAATGATGCACATAGATCAGGGCTTCTTAAACTTTTGTAATTCACGACCCCATTTATGATTGCGAGTTTCTTGACGACCCCATACAAATATAAAAGAAAAATAAATTAATATTTTTTGATGATTTATTTATTAGGTAACAATATACATATAAAAATATATAAGTTTAGAATTCGTTTTGAAACATACAAAAATCTAAAATTAAAAATTGCACAAAAAATTATAAAATTGTATTTATTATAGTTTCAAAAATAAAAGTGGATTCTGACCGTCTTAATTCTCTCGAATATATTCAAGTAGTTGCGTGGTAAGTATGAAATTAAAGTATAAGTTAAAAATTTAATGAGATGGATGTGCCTGTTTTTTATTGCATAACAAATCAAACCTTGGTGGAATGTTTGAAACTGCTGGAAAATTTTTTTTAAACTGACAAATTCGGAATAACATGCACTTTGTTCACAATCAAACAATGGCTAAATGAGAATAAAACGAAATGTTTTTATAGTTTCTTCAGCAATAATACCTAGAAATTTTGTTGATAATATTTCTCAGGATTATTTCGGTTTGTACCTGCATTTCTATTAAGAGTATTATAATACTCTTAATAGAAATGCAGGTACAAACAATCTTTCCGAACTAGAAGATTTTATGATAAATTTATCTACGATAATTGTTATTTTATCTTTATAACAATAATTTTACAAGTTAAAAAACATTTTCTGTTAAATTGTATTTTTATCTCTCGCGACCCCAAGTTGAGTCGCGACCCATAGTTTAAGAAGCCCTGACATAGATAGAGACTTGCCTTTTCACATAACAAATGAAAAAAAATTTCAATTATTTGTAGTTAAGTTAGTGATACACAGGTGTTGTTGCTGTTGTACCAGCATACTTCCTGTACCTACACCACAGTAGATCTCTACCAAGGAACACCTACTATGGTCTAGGTACACTCTTGATGGAAGTAACAAGGTAGGAGTCTTCGTAATTTAGAAGCAGAAGTCAAACAGAATAATCCTCAATACTTGGCCTGTCACCTCCATAAGTATCATTTCACTTGAAAGACATTGCGACTACGACCTATTTAAACAGCCGCGTTTATTGAGCAAGACGAATCTTCGGTTAAATAAGGATTCCAACTCCCTTCCCACCGGTCATGAGGACGACCTTCTGACCTACCAGGCCACCACGCGGATGCTTTCATAATAATCTACCTTTCACACATGAAAACTATCAATGATTGGTACTCGAATACCTTGATGTTAAGCAAGTTTATTGCATAAAAATATCAAAAGGTTTACCTAAGAAGTGTACTACTTTTATTCCTTGAAGAAAAGATTTTCCAACCACAAGACCTATAGTCACATAAATTATATTGTACTTTGAAGTTACTTAGTTATTAACCCAACAAATGTACCCTAGTATAATATAAATGAGGCAACTGTTTCCAAATTAGTAAATCTATTGCAATCCAGATAACTTACCCCAGTAATAATGAATTTTTAACATATTTCCCTAAAAAGTATTTTAATGTACTCAGTTATGCTAAGTTAATATAACTTTAATGACAAAATAATCACTAAATATATATGATTTATAAAATAAAAAATATTAAAGTCCGGTTAGTTTTTAACTCATATATAATTGAATTATAATCACTAAAAGAGTTGTTTAAGGAACAAAATACTTTTCGCACATCATTTACTATCAAAAGATAATTAAACCATTATACACTTTATGTAAATAAATATCATTATTATTATTCATATATTATATTTTAAATTTTTAATACAAGATTAAAATTTTTTTAAGATTATTTAAAATTTTGCATGGTTAAATAACTAGTAATTATAAAATGTTAAAATAATTATCTAAAACTATTTAATATTTATTCGTTTTCTTTTATTAAATGTATTTATATTTAAATACTTTTTGTAAACCATATCAGTAATGTTGAACAGTTCTGTACAAAAAATAAAAATAATTAGAATAGTAAAAGTTAGCTTGTTATAGATTCCACATCTTTAAATGTGGAAAATACACAAACTAGCATAAATATACACACAT
>CM075857.1:24913206-25070706 GCA_037975125.1 Latrodectus hesperus
AACTTGTTGCCTTGCAAATGACTCCATTTCTCGACTCAGGGTTCGTGACGTGGCTGTACGATCCCTTGTGACCATGCGGATAAGATGTCTGTCTTCTCTGCTGTTAGTGATGGGGCGTCGCTGAGATCCTGCATGACGTTTCGTATGATTGTCCTGAACCCATCGATTCCACATTCTGCTAACAGTCATGGGGTCTCGACCGACGCGAGCAACAATATTGCGGTACGATAAACCGCAATCCCGGTAGGCTATAATCCTTCCTCGATCAAAGTCAGACACGTGCTGATAGGCATTTCTTCTTCTTACACGAGGCATTACAACAACTTTCTTTGTCGAAAACAACGTTGAAACGGAAATTGAGTATGAGAAAACTGCTGTCAAATCTCTGGTTTTTACACATTGTAGATGTCGCTACTGTCGCCTGCTTTGTATGAATGCGCTGAAAATCTAATCATTTGCATATGGCAGCAAGTTCTACCTGTCATGCAAATTTCACGTGTGTGGTGTGCCGCTTTCCTGGTGTAGCAATTTTAATGGCCAGTAGTGTATTAATAACAAGATGACTGTAGCATAAATGTTTTGATGAGAACTGTGTCTAATAACTCTTTATCGGAAGGATAAATACATATACTGTTTATAAAATTTTTGTAAATGCATTCAAATAATGTTCAAATTCCAAAATTAAGTTTAAATAGTGAAAGGATTCTATGTTCATAGTGAATGCATGCATTAGAATTTTTTTAATGCAAACATCCATATTCTGCAAATAAGATCAAGAAATATTACTAAATACACTTCCAAATATTAATACCACATCTATTGATGCTGCATGTCCTCTTTGGTCAGCAGCGCTAGACTAGGTCCATAACGTTAAACACCCCCCCAAAATCTAGTACCATCAAAGGATCATCATATAAATCTTGCTTGGATAGCCCCTGACACGCAAGGTTGTGTTCTGGCTCAGTTTGTCCAGTGAAACAGCTGATACAGGTCTCGGAAATTTTGGAGCCTTCAGAAAATTTTGATGATCTGAGGTGACCTTTTCGAAAGCGGGGGTGAGCAATTTGTTCCTGTCTTTTAAAGCCGTGAGCCAGTGAGTTTCCCGGACGACTTCAAATTCCACGTAGCAAATTTTTAAATGTTTTTAGTTTTTATTATACATAGCCGAATTTTTTCTTCTAGAAAACCATCATCTAATAACATAATTTTGAAGTGAAAAAGTGTCTTTATGTAAAACTACATTGGTCAATTAAATCAGGTCTAGAAAAGGTGATGATAATCTCTATTAAGGTATGACTCTATAGATAAAGACCTTCAGATATCAAGTTACACCCAAAAAATAGTTTAGCAAAGAGTAATGCTACTGTCATGTACAACATGAGGCGTGGATGTGGAGAGGAGGGTGCCAGCTCAGGTGTGACCTCCTCACCTGAGCGTGGTTCAAAATGACGAGGCACTTGGTGATGGGCGAGTATTCCAAACCCGTAAACCTACCGGGTCTCGCCTGGATCACTATGTATCTACTTCATGCGCAACGACATTGTTTTTGTTGGCGATAATTTCATTTTATCACAAATATTTGTGGAATGGGAATTTTTCCTAGATCAAAAAACAAATTTCTTTTCATTAAATAAAATCCTTCAGAAATTTCTAAACTGCACATCGAGAATAGCGAGCAAAGGATTTTATGCGGATGGATAATATAAGAACAAGAGTTGGTTTTTTGGTCGAACTACTTACTACCATTTTAAGCAGACGAGGTATGCTTGTGAAGGTACCTACTATTTCAAGATGATTTCCAAGCCATTACCAATATAAAGCTCGGTATGTGAGTCTTTCTTATTGCCATAATCATTAAATAACACTTTTCTAAGTGGCAGAATTCGGACTTTGGTTGATTCCAAGTCAGTTTGTTGATTTCTGGCCATTACAAACATCAAAATCTATGATGAGCCATTTCTATTACCATAAGTCATTGATTAGACCATGCTTTTTGGAGTGGTAAGTTTTGGACTTTTATTGTTGCCTCAGCATGCTTCCCTGTGCCTATCCCTAAGTTGGGATCTACCAGTTAGATAGAAGAAGCCAGGTCGAATCTTCGTGATTTTGAAGCAGAAACCAAGCAGAAGACCCCTACTTGGCCTTCCACTCCCACAAATATCATTTCATTTGCAGGACATTGCGACCATGACCAGTTTTAACGTGCCCCAGCCGCCTTTAGCGATCATTACGGATCTTTGGTTAAGCCGGGATTCGAACTCACTACCTTCCATAATGAGAACGATGCCCTAGGTAACTAGGCCACTGAGGCCCATCGGAGAGCCGTGGTAACCTAGTGGTTAGGGCATTAGCCTTCCGTCCGGAAGGACTGGGTTCGGTTCTCAATGCTACAAAGGCCCACCGAGTATATGTGATATACGTGCCCGTTAAAACTGTGGAATCGAAAGTTTTATAGTAGGTCGTTGAACAGTTACCTTGAGTGTAATAGTGTGGAGAAGATCTTCTCCCCCTCCAGATCAAAATCAAAATTATGTGAGTGGATCCTTTGGTGTCATCTATCAAAAGTCGTACTTTCACCTTCGTGGTGCTCTTATTTACTCCTTCTGACTTAATTTCGCATAGCTTTCGGCTAGGCTTGTCGAAGAGTCCATAAGTAACAACAACAACAACAGGCCCATAATCAGTGTCCATTTCATGAAATATTGAGTTGAAGCACTGATTTGATTCAATACTTCACATCAATGAAATGGCCGATAATCTTGCTAAGGAGGGTTGCAGGATTTCAAATACTCCCTCTTCCACACTTACTTTTCTGGAGTTATACTCCCGGGAAAAATCAAAAATCTCGGAGGAGTGGAAAACACCCCCACCCATAATTGGTACAAGGGATCAAAACCGGGTTTGTCCCTTGACCTCCCGTGTGACAGACGTACCCGGACTGTTCTCTCAAGACTTGCTAGCGGTCATATTAAGTGCCTCACTTTCAACGAGGGCAGGAAAACTTTCGTCACCTGCACCAAGTGCCAAAATCATCAGGCTTCTCCTGAGCATCTTTTGGATTGCATGGGTCTCTCTAGGGAGGATCTCTTTAGCAATCCTCTTTTAGTCTTCGTCTTCCTTACAGTCAACGAACTTGTGGATCTAGTCTGACTCCGTCAGACACGGAGGATAAGCAACAACAACAACAACAGCATCAAAGCGCTGATTGTTCACATCTAGCTCAGCTTTGAAAACTGGAGTGTTAGGTCAGAAAAAGAGAGATGCATAGATTCATTACAAAGAAAAAGAATGCAAACAACATACTTTGCTGGAGAATTAATGGAAGCATTCTTGGCAAATGCTTTCGCAGTAATTCGTCTTGCGGGACGGTCCAAGAATTTCTCATTTCCAATACTCTGATATTGAATTTCAAATTACTTTTCTTCTCGTTTTTTTGTCGACTATCTGGTCGCCTTGCTCACATAGAATTTTTCTAATGTCAGCTTATAAAAATTTTACTGTGATATTTTGGCCTCTGGATACCGTATTTAATCAAAGAATGCTTGAATTTGCTTGAATTGGGAGTAAGCATAAAATGCCATGTATTCTAATTCTTAAGAAAACATTTCAAGTTAGTGTTATTCTTGTTGTCGTGTGCCAGCTAGGCTGGCTCCACTTTTCCAACTGAACCGTAATTTGGTGTGGAGTCCGACTTCCTCAATACACACATGCCATAGGTACCCGTTTATAGGTAGGCAACCATTCATACAAGGAAATGACAAAGACAGGATAGATAGAGAAAGTACACCCATGCCCGAGCCGGAATTCGAACCCAGGACCTCCCTATCTGCAGTCAGGCATGCTGACCACTAGATAAGTTGGGCGGCACGTTAGTGTTAGAATTCCATTATTCGCGCTGGACCAACCGAAATGGAATACGAATTGAAAATAATGTTCTAGTTAAAAAAAAAAAAGCTGTTTTTTAATTGGTATTTATTTCCATTTAACTGTGATAATAATAGTTTATTTTTTTGCAAAATTCTCTATTTCATATTCCATAAAATCATTCCGAGTGCCAGCAAAATTTTATCTCCAAAAATGCACTAGAAATATTAGAATGAGAGCACTTGGAAACTGTGTAGTAAATAGCCTAATGGCTGAGGGCTATTGTAACGCTTTTAACATCCACCACGTAATACAGCTTTTCGAGAATACTTCTTATAGATAGTGAACCATATTTACTTGTCGTAGGAGGAAAAACCCGGAAAACTCTTAAAAAGCTACCTCGACAGAGATGAATGCAGAAAAATAGAATTGCAGTTCCATTTTCTGTTGTTCAATAGTTTTGGAAATTGTGAATCATGATTTTTTTCAATTCAAAGAACACCGTCAATCCTAGCTTACGGTGTGGCCATGAATAAGATCATTTTGATGTAAAATAGTGGACAGATTGATAGCCAAAGGCTATTCTGAGGCATTTTAATAGAAAACTAAACTACTAAACTCAGTGGCACAACAGTCCATTTACGAGCCAACTACACTGCTCATACCAATTTTGTTGCTGCACCAGCATGTCTCCTTGCACTTAGCACTGAGTTGGACTCTAGCAGTTAGACAGAAGCAGCCGGGGGGAGTCTTCTTGATTTGGAAGCGGGGACCGAATAGAAGACCCCCAATACTTGACCTGCCACCCCCAGATGTATCATTTCGTTTGGAGGGCATTGCGACCACGCCGAGTTTTAACATGCACCAGCCGCCTTTAGCGAACATGAAGGATCATCGGTCGGCCGGGATTCGAACTCACTACCTTCCGATAACGAGCATGACGCCTTAACCAACTAAGCCACTATGCCTTCCCATATCTGTTTTCAAGGCCGAGGGTCTTGGGATGCGAAGTATATGTCCCAGTTAAGTAGTCAGCCTAACGTGAAACCCCGTGTGATTTATTTCCCAAGCATGCTTGGTACTCAGTTTTCCTGCCCATGATGTCATGAGCTGTTCATTTTAATATATACCGGATAAATTAGTTTTCGGGATGACTTTTTACAGCTGTTGGACTATATTTACGTATCGGAAGCAAATAAACCCGGAAAACTCCCAAAAAATCATGGCGAATCTCTTTTACAGAAAAGAAATGCTGTTAAAAAGTAAGATTTGTGCTTACTGATGCTCGGAAAATAAATCCACTGTCTACTAAATGCATCATTTGTGACCAACGTAATGTTGTCTTCATTGGCATTTATAAATAATTTTATCGAGCTGACACCGAATAATTAGCGCTTGTCCTCGGTTCAACAATTCGTGTGTTCGAATCCCATCTTAGGCTTGGATGTTCGTAATGATATCAAAAGCCTTTTAAAACTATATGTCCCGGTCTAAATACCTCTCGTATGCAAAAAAGAACGTTGAGCGGCAAAAGAAACTATAAATAATTGTGAAATCCATTAATGTTGAATCTGACCATTTATTAATGATCATAGAATGACCATTATAATATGAATAATTCTGGCACCATATATAAATTATTTTATAAAAAAATATTTTACCGAGAATATAAATTGAATTTCAAGAACATAAAATATCATGTCACAAACCCCGAGTATCATTACAATGTTAAAATTTTAATTTTAGTTCTGCAGTTTTATCCATGAGGGTTTTTTTTTTTTTTTCAATATGGTGGTATGAAAAACTGTCTTGCACAAATATAAATAAAAATTTAGAAACTCTATAGAGGAGCTCATTTTGGATGCATATATTTCCTGTTTTTAATTAAATCAACCTGAATTTAACAATGAACTTCTTTTACTGGTTGAAAACTATTGTTGCACTTTTTAATACCCATCACGTATTTCAGCCTTTCCAGAAGACTAATTGATTTATATTTAAATTGCCCAACCTCTATGGTCGTTATGATACTCGGTTCTCATCAGAGTAGGCTCGAGTTCGAATCCCGAATAAGGCTTGGATGTAGAACTGAAGAAGTCGGGACTATCTGCCTGTGATGGACACTTGATTCAAAAGAAAGTAGTGCACTCTCCTGTTCCTGTCAGGAGTTCGCATCAATGAATCTTCTCTACTTCTGCTTGTTGTCCTTTCTCATGAACAACAAATAAAAACACACGGCAAAAAAAAAAAAAAAAAAAAACATTTAAGTGTCGTAAGAAAGGAAACACGGAAAATTCACTTACGCCCACCTCGGCAGATATCTATGCAGAAAGTGGAAATGTAGATCACTCGATAGTTGTTTGACAGTGCCTGAGAATCGAACCCGTGACCTAGGCCACAGTGCGCTCAAATTTATCTTAAATTTAAGAATACTCTAGCAACTTTTTGATAAGCTAATTTTATTTAAGCTGCTATTACAATATTTAATATTATTTCCAAATAACAGGGCCGCGCTCATATAGAAAAATAATTGATAACAGGTCTCAAAAATTAAATGTCTGAAATGAACAGAAAAATAATAGAGAAATAATAAAAATTTGAATTATAAATTTTATCGCTCACTGGTCTTTTTTTTTTTACACCATAAAATAGTTGTTTCTTTTGTTACAGATGAGATTCTGAGTACGCCATTTTATTACGATTCTCATTGGTTTAAAATATTCATGACGTCAGAGAGCGTTTCATCCACGTCACATCGTATTGAGGCGGCGTTGTACATCCGACTTGTCGACGAATTGGTTGCCTACCTTCAAACTGCATTCTTTGAGCGGCAGCAAACAAGGCGAAGTTCACCATCGAACGACTGAGAAGAGTGTCGAAGTTCATTTTGTTAACAAAACGATTTCTTATGTATGGTGCAAAACATCGGTTTGAGAAGTCGTTTTCCATTGATTCAAGCCATTAACACATGGACAACAGAACAGCAGAAAATGCAGAATAAGAAAGACAAGACAAAACCTCCATTTTATGGTTATCGGCAAATTAAGGTTTGAATCACGGCAAGGATGATTTAAAAAAATTAAGTAATTAATAGAATTCTAAATTAGTAATTGTGTAATATTTGTAAATACCTTTTGAGTTTTAAGACTATGGCTTTGTTTATGCCATTATTAAGTTTTCTTTTGCACATGAGAGCTAGTTAGAACTAGACGCATAGTTTAATGTGGATTCCACAAACCACTACGAAGATCCAGGCTCTTGGTAGAGATTCGAACTCACGAACTGTTGAACAGAAACCCAGAGCGCTAACCACTTGTCTGCCCTATGCATCGCGCAAATTGGTTTCGAATACTTTTTGTAAGTAATATTCCGTATTAACATGTCGAAAGGAAAGGAAAACTCTCAAGCTCTCACCCGACAGATGTGCTTGAGGAAGGCAGAAACATGCACACCACTTATTGCACGTTGAAGAATGTTTGAACCCATTTTTCTCAAAAATGTATAAGAGCTTTCATTAATCAATGCATATCAAATATTGTGAGCAAAATCATAACCTAATAATCGAAGTAATTTCATTAAATACGCACAAATATAGTGCAATTCACTTATAACGAAACTCGGTTGAACAAAAACCCACTTTTAACGGAAGAATAAAATATGTTTGACTGATATAATGGCCAATATTATCTGTAGATGCCAATGTCAATGGGGTTATGATTCCCTTTTAACGAAATTATCGGGTTATGCCAAACAGTGTTTTTGTATTTTATGAAGTTTTTGTTGGTTTCTGCGTCATCAGCTCTACTAATCATTTATTGCAAATTGCTAGCTTAAGCTGGATTTGACACTTCTCAAGAAGACTAAATCACCAACTTAGATACAATATACAACTAGAATTTGAAAATGAGTAGAGAAGAATTTCAAAAATACATATATGTGTAGATGTCACACACAATGTTATCACTTCCAAGATACAGTATACAAGATACACTATATAATACGGTATATTAGTTCTGCGTGGGAGGAAAACGCACTGTGATGACCTCGTATGACGCGTTATGTACAAATGATTCACGTTTAACTTTCTCGTTAAAGGGGGTTTAAATCGAATATTAAAGAAAAACCGTATTATGAACACGTGAACGTTTTCTTATTAAAATCAAATTAATAATTTTAAAAATCAAATTAAAAGGGCCGTGGTAGCCTAGTGGTTAAGGTATCGGTCTTCCATCTGGAAGGACGGGGTTCGATTCCCATTGCCGCCAAAGACCCACCGAGTACATGCGATATACGTGCTCGTTAAATCTGTGAAATCGAAAGTCCTGTGGTCGGTCGCTGAGCAGTTACCATGGGTGCAATGGTCTGGAGAAATTTACTCCCCCTTCAGATCAATGCCAAAATTGAGGGAGTAGATCCTCTGGTGCTGCCATCTATCGGAGGATTTGAAGAGCAAAAGTCGTACTTTCACCTTCATGGTGCTCTGATTAAACGAAAGACGCTCCCAATTGACTTAAATTCGCATTGCCAAGGCATAGCGAGCTTGGCTTGTCCAAGTGTCATAAGTAACAACAACAACAACAACAAATCAAATTAAGAACATTTTAAATAAAAAAAATTATACAAATGTAACTAAAAAAACAGTTCATTTCAAATAAATCAAATAATTCCAAAAACAGTTTTATTATATGTTTATTCGCAGTAGGGGTTATCTGAAATAACGTTCCACCGCGCGACATCTTTTTTAAGCGGAATGTTCAGAGGTCAGTAATATAATTTAATTTTCTAAGAACACACACTTGACACAATGTGCAAACGTACGCGAAATTGGTTGTGAACTGTACAAATCACTATAAATTTCGCAGTACAGAATTATAACGTGGGTAATCACGTGTTATATGGGGGAAAACACGCGTTATACGAGGGACATGAAATCGCGTCATATGAAAACGCATTATAAGAGTACCGTGCTATAGGAAGGACTGCTGTATTTACTCCCAAAAATACTGTAGTTGAAATTTAATTCATAGCACATAAAAAATTATAATAATAAAAACAAACGATGAATGTGAAGAATTTCAAGTTTGTGAACTCAAAAACTTTCAACTCAAATTCTTTTGAAACTAAAAATGCAATAAGTGATGTTTTGGTGACTATGAGTTTTCTCTAAGGAACAGTAAAGGAGAAAGAGACAAAACAAGTCAACCAACTTCTTTGTACTGAATAGAAATAAAATAATGAATATAGTAAGTATATATATGTATCATATAAAAATACCGATGAATTTTTATGATTTTTTCACGAATTCTTTCATTATGAATACTCAGTTATAACGAGCAAATATCAAAGTGCCTTATAGTGTTAGTTTATAAGTGTGTTGAGTTGTATTTGTGTAAAAAAAAGATATATCTTTTAAAAAAATATTTTAACATGATTTTATTTTTTTCTTACAGAAAAGCAGAAAAAAGTTATAAAATATGGGAAAATATTTTAGAAATTAAAAAAAATGATAAATTTCCGTATCTAAGACTTTTGAAACTATTTATTGATTGATTAATTAATTGAGTGTTCACAGAGAAAAACCATCACAGAAGCGATTATGTTGCAAATTTTTGTTCATCTTCTCATCTGTATCATAAAATTGAAATTCGTGTATTTGATTTTTCGGGTGTCAGAAAATTTATTACATGGTTTTAATGCGATCTAATGATTCAAGAAAGACTTAAAGTATTCTTCCCACGCATGAAAGATGAAAACTGATTTAATAAAATATTAAAATGACAAAAAATCAATTTCGTTTATTTTATTTTATTTTTCCAAATTTAACCAAAGCGAACTCCAACCGAAATTAATTATATATCAACCTAACATTTTTGCTATGAACTTGTGATTAATAGCTCTGTTTATAGCCTTTCTTTCTTTTTTCCACAAAGAGTTTATCTCCAAGGTTTCATCACCGACCAAACTGAAATCGAAAACGAAACTTAATTTGACGTCAAAGAATCGGTCGGAGTGATTTCTTGACACAGTGTCAAGATTCAGCTTATATCGCATAAGAAAAGTGACGTCTTTAAAATATATTGGGCAGTAAAAAAAAAAAGCCGGTTAAATTTCGGCGACAAAATAAGGACAGGTAGTGGAAAAGAGAATGTCGCCAAAAGAAGAGTTCACCTGCCCAACCATCGCGTGGGAAAGCGTAGGAAGCTTTTAACGCCGCAGGGGGGAGCTACCCTCTGTTCCTCTAGATTTACGACCTCAAACTAATCGTCTGCGGCAAGCTAGAGTCACTTCACTTTGACGGAACAGTCTCTCTAATATATTTTTTTGTTCTATTTTTATTATTGTTATTTTTTTTCCCCTCTTGGACTCGCCCTCCCTCTACAGAGCGGCGCAAAGAGGTATAATAGGTTGTTTTATCTGGCGATAAAAAGTGAAGAATCATTACGAAGCCCGAAGAAAAAGCCACCGCAAAAATAGGAACGCTATAATTAGGAAGGTTGAAGTAGAAGTTCTTTTTTTTTTCTCTCTTATTCTTTGTTTTGACTTTTTTTTGTTTTAGAACGAAAGAAAAAAAAAAAGAAAAAGACAGTGATCTGAAAGTTTACGCGTTTAATGAACTTCTCAGCCCTGAACGTCCACCTGCTTGTGCCGCTTCATCATTTTTATCAGAATCGGTTTTCGGAAGTAATTAGGGGACATTTTGATGAGGGGGTGCGGTGACTGATTTACATATCCAAGCGATTTGAATCTCTTATAAATCTCAACTGTCCATACTCGTAAACATAGACCTAGTTGTAATAAATTGTGTTGTTTTGTCGCATCGGTGGACTGAGGCTGCCATTAATTATTCAGCGAAAAGGATTAGCATTCTTCAGTTATTATTTTTTCCCCATTATACAATAAAAATATTCGTGAGAAAATGTCTACATCACTAAGTGACATTAGATTAAAAATGATTTATTTCTGTGTCAGTCCCAAATGAGTAATTAATTTTCCAATATGTGAACTTATCAACTAGCATCACGTTCAACTCGAAAATTTGCATAACAGCTAATTTCATGAAATTATTATCGACAGCCGTCATTTTCATAATCAATAAAAATATAAAAGCACATTATTTTCATCATAAAAACATTTCAAACTCTGGCAAAATACATTTATGTTTTCTTTCTAACAATACTAACTAAGCAACTTATTAAATACGTGCATTTATTATGGATTAAATTCTTATATCTTTTGAGTTTTACTTTTTTAAATTATGGATTATAATTTTCGAAATTTAACTGTTCTTTCTTTGCGTTTCAGTAAGTAAAATTTGATTATAGATTATGAGTGTAAATGCTTATTAATGTTAAGCCGTAAATATCTGCCTATCACAGAATTTTATTCTAACAAAAACATACATTTCAATTATTTTTTTAGTCTCATATCATTTGATCTATATAAATAAAATCCTTTATGCCTGCCGAATTTGTTCAGAATTCAACAGAAAATGCTGCTTGAAATCGAATGAAATGTATATTAGGATGTTTGTATTAGATTAACTTCAAATACATAAGCAATGATATATTTCGAAATTTTTTTTACAGAATTTAAAATAGAGGCCACACGTTGGCCTGGCAGATAGGGCGTCGTTCTCATAATCGGAAGGGAGTGAGTTCGAATCCCGGCTTAACCAAAGACCTATCGTGTTCACTGAAGGTGGTTGGAGCACGTTGAATAGGTCGTGTTCGCAATAATACCTCTGAGGTGGCAGGTCAAGTATTAAAGAGTTTTCTGCTTGATTCCATGTTCTAAATTACGGACTTTCCTATCCCGATGCATTAACTGGTAGAGTCCAACTCTGGTCTAGTTACAAGGGAACATGCTGGTGCAATAGCGTTTGTACATATTTTAAACTATAATTGACGCTGATTTGAATTCATTGAAAAGGTGCTTATGTTGTCATTATATATATATATATATATATATATATATATATATATATATATATATATACATACACACACACATATATATATATATTATATATATATATATATATATATATATATATATATGATATATATATATATATATATATATATATATATATATATATATATATATATATATATATATATATATATAATAGCCGACCGATGGCTGAGTGGTTAGCGTTCCTGACTCCTGATCTGTGGGTCCCTGGTTCGAATCCCGGTTTGGGCATGGATGTTACATTCTTTCTCTGTTCTCTCTGTGTTTCTCTGTCCTTTCTTCTGTGATGATGTACGAATGTGGCCCACCCTATAAACGGGTTTGTGGTGGTATGGGGCGGGCAACGCTACTCGCCTCAGTGACTTGGTTCACAGGTGCCCGCTGGGTAACGACAAATGAGTAGCGGTTTCTGGCCTTGTGTTGTTGCATGCCCCTAAAGGCCAGTAACGCTAGACCAGGTCCATGACGTTGTACACTCTACAATAATTCCAAACCAGGAGAGGGTCGTCAACCAAGTCCTGCCTGGAGAGCCCTAGGCACTCAACGGTATGTTCAGAAAAGCCTGCGTAGAGCAGATAGTACAGGTTTCAAAGGTTCGGGAACCCTCAGAAAATTTTAGGGTTTTAAGATGTCCACTTCGAAATCGGGTGAGAATAGTTTGTTCCTGACGACTTAAGTCGTTGGTCAGGGAGCCTCCGGGACGGGAACTTTGGTACCAGTAATGTACCGGAGGGACAGTCCAAGTCATCCTGTTCTTAATTTTTTCTCTGCAGTGAATCTCCGTGAAAGTGAGATTTGTTGGCCTTGTTGTCGCACGAATCCTATGCATATTTGTACAATACGCTGCCAATTTAAAATGCCTTAGAATTCAATGAAAGCAGTCCAGACGTTTATAATGTATAACTGGTGATAAGTTTATAACTGGAGAGAATTTTTTATAAAACATTCTATACCTCATTCCAATTTTTCTGATGCTGGTATAAATGTGAAACCTTATTTAGTGACGTAAGACATCTTTCTGAATATAGTTGAGTGAATAACAGATATCGTTAAAAATGAGCAATATCTTTATTTTTCTAAATTAGGAATTTCCCATGAAAGCCGCAGATAGCATAACTACAGGAAATTATCAGTAAACAATAAGTTTTTAGAAATGGCATAGTTATACATTTTTGGTAAGTAACTTCAAATTTAATATTTTTTTAATGTATAGAGAGATTATGAAATTTCCTGCATTATATTCTAGATTTGAAATAAATCTTTTCAAATTTTCATTAGGATACTAATTTGTCATTCATAAAATTAAAGAAATTATAATATCTATTGCCATAATAAAGGAATTTAAGGATATCTTAACAATTATTTCAGTGATAAGTATTTTTTAATCAGTTCTTTTAGTATTTCTAAATATAAAAAACATTATCTCTACTGTTCTCGCAAGCTTTCTTGTGTTGCTGTTCTTTCTCAAATAATCGAACAATTTAAATAACTAAATGAATAAAATGCATGGGAATTAAGGGATTGGTCTCTTATTTATTTCTTTGGAGCTGCAGCTTGACGGTTCCACCCTCCATTCATTGCACAATTTCAATGCGACTTGTTAACAATGAGATTTATACTGACACGTCTACTAAGCCTTCAAACTTCACTTGAATTATTCCAATTTTTTTTTTATATTTTTATTCATCATCTAATAAATTTTTCAAAAAACAAAAACTGAAAAAATATAAAAATAATAATATTGTTGAGAAAATATAGTGTGTGTTAATCCAATATATATTAGGTTGGTGCGTATGAAATGTCGGATTCTCTTTACATGCGGACGTTTTCCTCCCTGTTTTCGTTATACTTTTGTATTTGGCATAACCTCATTCATACTCGTATTGTCCATTGCCAGAGACTCATTTCAGCAAAATAGGTTTTCTCGAAGGTCTTCCCTTTTTTATTTCTTTTGAGTTTATTGCCGATAGGAATTCTGCCGACATTCGCGTCATTTTCTTATATGAGTACAAACTTGGTAATAGTGCTGCAAAAGCTGCACGCAACATAAACCAAGCGTTTGGGGAGAATACGGTTAACGATCGGAAAGTGCAGCGTTGGTTCGAAAAATTTCGGACTGGCGATTTTTCACTGCAAAATGAGCCGCGCGGAAGACCCAAAACGTCTGTGAAGAATGATGACCTGAAGGCTCTAGTGGAAGCGGATCCAGCCGTATCCACGAGGGAACTTGCTATCAGGATGAAAGTTGACCATACAACGATATTGAGACACCTTTCTGAGATTGGCAAGGTTAAGAAGATGGACAAGTGGGTACCGCACGCACTGACAGAGCGAAATAAGCTGGATCGGTTAAACGTATGCTCATCATTGCAGCATCCACCCTATTCACCGGATCTCTCGCCGACCGATTTTCATTTTTTCAAGCATTTAGAGCTGTTTTTAAGGAGCAAACACTATGAAAATGAAGACAGTCTAAAAAACTCGATATCAGAGTTTATTAATTCTAAAGACCAAAATTTTTTTAAGACAGGCATCTACGCTTTAAAATCTCGTTGGGAGAAGTGTATTGAAGCGAATGGAGCATACTTTGATTGAATAAACAGCTTTTGAAGAAAGATATGCAGTTTTATACAATCACTTAAGAATCCGACATTTCATACGCACCAACCTAATATATATATTATCTTATTCTTTGAAAATATAATTAAATAATTTAACATTTATCTGTCACTATTTCCTGACAAAGAACTGGACGAACCCATATATATATATATATATATATATATATATATATATATATATATATATATATATATATATATATATATATATAAAATATATACATATGCATGTATAAATATATATATATATATATATATATATATATATATATATATATATATATATATACAGAGGCTATTAACACATTTTTAGAACGATTTCGGGGCCGTTTAATTATGTTTGAAATTTAAAGACAATTTTTTTAAATGTTCGATCTGATAGCCTTTAATCTAGACTATAAGTCTGCATCATGATTTCCATGATAGAAGAGCTTTTCGTAAAATTTCCAAGGGTATTGCTTTCCATTCCTCTTCCACTACTTTCCAGAGTCCATCCATCGTGGTGGGTTTGCGTTTAGAAAGAGCTGTTTTTAACAGACCAAAGGCACAATAGTCCATAGGTGAAACGTCAGGGGACTTCACAGGAATATGTTGAAAAGGTATATATGCAATATCTGTATTGGTCTTCATTTTTTCAAGGAATGCAGTGGTAGTTTTCGAAGTATGACTTGTAGCTTTGTCTTGTTCATGTTTCACTCTTTGATAGTTTATGAGATAAAGAGGTGGAATTTCGTCTGTAAATATTGGACGTAAAATCTTCTCCTGATAGTATGATGAGTTGATTTTAACATTTTTTTCTACTCTTTTTATTTTTAATTTCCCATTGTATGGAGAAACCTGCGACTATCATAAACCCCTTATTGAAACTTTCTTTACATTGACGGAACCAGATTTGCAAATTTTTTTCTCCTCGTTTTCTATTGTAAATAGACCTTTTTTTGTTGCAATCATTTAGGTAAACCCATGCTTCATCAAGGGTCACAATGTATTTCCATTTATCTCCTGCTAAATGGTTTTCATACAGGATTCTACAAAATGTTTTGCATTGAGTCACATGCCTTGGCAAAAACTGGTGAACATTATGTTTTTTAGCATTTTTAAGTTGTAAATCTTGAATTTATTATTTTATTTATTGTTGCTACAGATGTATCTAAAGACTTTGCAATTGATTTCTGTGTTGGCGGATTTTCTCTTGTTACCAGGGATTTCACTTTAGAAGCATTTGAAACAGTACGTACTTTTTTTCGGGTATTCGTTTGGAATCTTCTTTCCATGTAGAAATAATGATTGACGGTTTCTCCTGTCCGATTAATAATGTTGCTTATTTTGCACTTAGAAATTTTAATACCATGCATTTCACTACATTTTTGAATCCTGGAATAATAATTTTTCTCTTCGGAAAGCGCAGAAACATATCCTTCAATCCACAGCCTGTTTACATGCGACATTTTGAAAGAACAATAAACTTAAAAGTAGCAGACGATATTTCTCAATTCAAATAATAAGCTGTTGCTAATAATTTTTATTCTAAAACCTTTACTTTTTTAAAATTCTTAATCAAAATCGTTCTAAAAATGTGTTAATACCCTCTGTATATATATATATATATATATATATATATATATATATATATATATATATATATATATATATGGAAAAAATCAGTATATATTAAAAATATTACTAATATTATTTGTGGTTATTATTGCAATAAAATTTTCTGTTTATGAATGTTAAATTTTTCTTTATTTTTACAACATTATTGCAAGAATAATTAAAAAAAGTTAAAATATGATAGTTTGATACTTTTAGTAGTAATGATCATATTATTCGTTTAGCTATTTTTTTTAAAAAATAAAATAATTATTAGTTAGCAAATTCCATTTTTATGGAAAGTTGCTAATAATGAAAAGTATTTTACCAACAACTGATACATCTCTTGAGAAAATTAATAAATTTTTATTTGTGTGATTTATTAATAAATAGCTAAGGATTTTTATATGAATAAAATATTATTTATACATCCATTTCGGTAATTAAGGTTATTTTATACAAGATTACTTATTTAATCATCCATTTGGAAATAATCATCTAAAAATCATTTATATAATTAACAATTTTTGAGTCGAATACCAAATTCAATTTTTCTGACTATTCCTAAAAAAATAATTTACAATTATACAAATAATTATCTTTTCTTAATACATCCCATTTTTATGGACCTTTATAATAAATGACATTTCTCTCGAGAAAGTTTTATGAATTACTTATAATCTATTGAAAGGGAAGTAAAAATTATCACAGAAATACTTGATTATCACTCACTTAATTATCCATTTAAATTATTAAGTAATATTTTAAATAAAATTATGCTTTTGCGTAATTTTCGAATGGTATATATTTATTTTCGGTCTCATAAAATTTTCAGAAGAAAGGTTCGTGTTGGCCTTGTTGGTTAGGGGATTCATTCTCATTATCTGAAGTTAGTGAGTTCGAATCCCGAATGAATCAAAGATCCGTCGTGTTTGCTAAGTCATTTGAGGCACGTTAAATATGTTGTGATTGCAATGTCCTCCATGTGAAATGATATCTATGTGAGTGACAGGCCAAACATGGGAGTCCTCTGCATATTTCGCGCTTCTAAATTACGAAGATGCACTTTCAGGGCTAAGATGACACACCCAGGGGTTGCCCCACTATATAAGAGGCCATCACTTTCTTGTAGTGCTGAAGTTTGGCAATTTTGGTAGCCGGTCAAAACACAATAACACATTTTCAGATGAAGGACTAGTATATATCTATATGTTGATTGATGAAGTTACTTGTATTTCATGTATGGTAACATTCAGATAAAGTTAAACAATTTTAAAAACAATAAATGCACTTAATTACAAAATTGCGATAAAAATTTAAGTAACGAAGCTAAATTTTCACAACGCTGTGGAGAGAATATGGTAGTAAAAACGATGAATTGAATAAAAATAATAAATTTTTTTTTTATGAAAAAAGAACATTTATTTTAACATTTTAAACACCAGATATTTTATGTCAATAGTTATCCTGAAAATGATGGTTTCTGAATAGAAATCTCCCCCAAAAAATTTTACAAGTTATTACAGATTTCTTCAAAATGAACTATTTTAGTATTTAACTATTCTTTTATTCTCAATAATAAAATATATACGGGTAGTCAAATTTTTTTTTCTTATTTTCAGAAATATGAGAGACTATCGTTACATTTTTTACCAAGCCAATCCTACAATTTAAAATCTCTGTAAATATTTATAATTGAGAGTGGAATCGAACCCACAAACTGTTGATCTAAAAACCACGGCACTAACCATTTAGTTGCCACCTCGACACATATGAAAAAGGGAATTTAATGTAAAACGCACTCACTCATATTAAAAAAATGTGTTCTTATTTCACTTAAATTCACTTTACAAAATAATTTAAATTAATTACTAATAATTACGAAGTTACATCTTTTATTGCCGTGAAATAATTTTCTTCTTTTTCTGAAAGTGGAGCTCAATAAAAAAATCAGATTATTAAAATGTGATTAAGTATTTAGTTTTCTCATTTTTTTCTTCTTAAAATTGTTGTTTTTAAATTGCTAAAATAAATTTTTCAAAAATTTTAATTACCATATACACACTGCTATTAAAAATTAATTAGTACTAGTTTAAATTAATTAATTAATATTAATAAAATATTAACAAAATTATTAAAAATTATAATTAAGGTACTTTATATATTTGTTAAGTTGTACTATTATATTTACTTTATTGATCTCAAGTTTTATGTATATTATTTTTTTAAATTTTCTGAAATCAAAGTTGTTTTTTACTACAAATCAACAATATTAAGATGAAAATAGTAATTTCGAAATGTTTTAAAATATCGAAGCACTTTGTTTAAAAAAATCCGCATTGTACATAATATTACAAGACATGTTTCAGAAAAATCAAAGATTCATCTCTTTCATGAAACACAATTAGAGCACATGATAAATAAAAGCTAATAAATACCTCATCGTTAATAAATACAATGTGTTGGATTCTTCTTAATATTGCGAATGTATACAATATATTCATGCACATTAATTTGATGTGCATTTCATTTGGTTTATTTACTGCTTTAGAAACTCCAAACCATTAAGTGTTTGTTTCTTTCGTTCCAATTAAAATCATGATATCTTTAATAGCGTAACAACCTATTACAGGTCTTAACTGCCTCTACAGCACGCCTTTTTCAGCCCAGTCCTATCCAAAGCGACACTTTGCCAGTTCCTAACTTTCAGTATCTTGAGGACATTTTCAGTGTCAACGAGCCATCTTGTTGGTGGTCTTCCTCGGGCACGGGAATCCTTCGGGGTTCTTAAACGCTGATAATCTAGTGGGGACATGGCCAAGCCATCTTATCCTGCTGCTTCTGATAACCTGGGTAATCTGGGGCTGGTTATACAGCCTATACAATTCAAAATGATATCTGGTTCGCTAGCAATCCTGTTCCTGTACAGGCCCATAGATAGTTCTTAATACCTTCCTTTCAAAGGTTTCCAGGGTTTGCTGTATATCGACATTTAATGTCCACGTTTCGCTTGCATATAGCAGCACGGGTAGTGCGAGTGCATTGTAAATTCTCAGTTTCGTTTTTCTGCTGATAAGTTTAGATCTTTGTTGCTTTTTCAGCCCAAAAAATGAAATCATGACTAAATCACATTATTACGTTTGTAAAAGCTTTCAAAATCATGAAAATTACCTACAATAATTAGTTTTCAAATTTTTAGCATTGCTTCCAAAATTTCCTGAAATTGTTATTTTTTTTTAATTTGTGTCTTTCACCGATTCAAGTTCTCTTGCCGGGCTCATCGACATCTCTCGAGTCATTTGACGTTCTCTTGAAATCCATTAGAGATTCTCTAATTACCTTTTTTTATTTTTTATTTGATGAACATTTTGTGCGTAAAACATTGATTGTTACGAATATCCGAATCCATGATTCCAGAAGTCGTTACGAATATCCGAATCCATGATTCCAGAAGTCGTTACGAATATCCGAATCCATGATTCCAGAAGTCGTTACGAATATCCGAATCCATGATTCCAGAAGTCGTTAAGAATATCCGAATCCATGATTCCAGAAGTCTTTACGAATATCCGAATCCATGATTCCAGAAGTCGTTACGAATATCCGAATCCATGATTCCAGAAGTCGTTACGAATATCCGAATCCCTGATTCCAGAAGTCGTTACGAATATCCGAATCCATGATTCCAGAAGTCGTTACGAATATCCGAATCCATGATTCCAGAAGTCGTTACGAATCGCTTCGAGCCTAATGCCCTTAACAATAGTCCAGTTGACTTGGACATGACACCCCTATCGAGTAACGACTCTATTGTCTTCAACTCGTTGGAGTTAAAATTTAAAATATTGTCGAAGAGTTCATTTTGTAAATAAAACGATTTCTTATATAAAGACCCAAGTATCGGTTTGAAAAGCTTTTTTCCATTGATTCAAGCCATTAACATGTAAGACAATAAAACAAAAGAAAAAGCGAATTGAAAAAGACATGACAAAACATCCATTTTTTGGTTAGTTTAAATCGGCAAAGATGATTTAAATTTTATTATCAGTAATATTTTGCTCAGGAGCCTTAAATTGACAGTTAATTTAAATTTTAAGTGGAGAAAAAGCATGGAGCTAAAATCTAACTTGTGAATTGTTGTCCCAAGATAACATGGGAAGAATATTTCTAAGTATTACATATTCACATAAACAGTACATATTAAGGTAAAAGTTACCAGACCCGTACGCGATTGGCGCGATTTCAACTTTTGGCACCAAGCGCTCTACTGCTCTGTCGCCAACGTAAATTACGTCACTACGCGCGATAGATGTCAACCAATAACGATCGCGTTCGAACTTCAGATTTGAAATCGCGCGTTTTTTAGAATTCCAAATATTAAAAAGTTGAATATTTCATTATAATTAAATACTGTAGAAGTTTTAAAATTATAATAAATAGGTACGAAATTTTTAAAAGTTGATTTTAAATATACCGAGCAATGGCACCCACCTTAAAAAACATCAGTGTAGCGCTACCTACTGCAATGCCAACCGGGCAATAAAACTAAATTTCGAACGTTAACAAATTTCGCTTTTTGTTTAAACTCGAGTTTTAATATACCGAGCAATGGCGCCCACCTTAAAAAACATCAGTGTAGCTCTACCAACTGCAGTGCCAATCGGGCAAAAAAACTAAATTTCGAACGTTAACAAATTTCACTTTTTGTTTAAACTCGAATTTTAATATACCGAGCAATGGCGCCCACCTTAAAAAACATCAATGTAGCGCTACCTACTGCAGTGCCAACCGGGCAATAAAACTAAATTTCGAACGTTAACAAATTTCACTTTTTGTGTAAACTCGAATTTTAATATACCGAGCAATGGCACCCACATTAAAGAAATTTCAGTACGCGGCACATTCTAACACTAACATGCAATACACACAACTTAAAAATTCATATACTTACTTTCTTACTACCATCACGCTCTAAATAAAAAAAATGTAAGTTCAATACATTCTCATCCATAGTTAATTTTCGCTAGCAACACACAAACTCCAAAATTCGAATATCGAAACTAAATTATTAAATATTATTCTATAATAGTTTCAAGGGTTACATACAAAACGCGCATGTCACGCGATCATGTTACCCAATAAACGAAAACACGTCATACATACGTAATCCGAACCGTTAAACCAGTTTGACGAACTTATCGCACCACTTTATCGCCTGCTTGGCGCATTTTACCCTATGTACGGATCTCTTCACTTTAGCGCATATTAATTTGAAAATTAATACTTTTACAATCATGGGTGATAATACGTAGAAAATGGTAGAAAAGAAGTGCGAGGGCATTATACTCATCACATGTTCTTAAGTCGCCCTGCTCGTATGGTGGTTATGACACTCGGCTCTCACCGAATGAGTTCGGGTTCGAATCCCGAATAAGACTGCGATGTAAAAACTGGGTAAAAAGTCACACTTTCTTTCTGAAGTGAATCTTGGTTTTGAAAAAAGAAAACAGCGCACCTTTTGTTTCTGTCTGCAATCATCGTCCTTGTCAATAAATGTCCTCTACTTTTGCTTGTTTGTCCTTTCTCATGCACACCTGACACGACAAAACAAACAATTCTCAAATAAAGTTATTCAAATTCAAAGAAATAAAATTTTGGCTTGTGAAAAAATAAGTAAATAAATATTTGGCGTTTTTTTTTTCAGCTTTCTCTTTAAGTTAAAATTACAGTTTACTGTACTGCCGAGCTTTATGTCAACTGCAAGTTAAGTCTATAAATATTTTTTAAATTTAAAATCCAAGATATGTACTGGCCTTGAATCCGGATTTATTTGCTTAAGAATAAAAAAATTAAGTATATTAGTTAAGACTTTAGATAGAAAGATTATAAACAAGGCCATATATATTACAAACAATTTGGTTTTGCTTGTCATTAGACGGTGAAATTTTCCATACGAGCTCTAATTCAAGAGGAGCGAATTTAAAATAAACTTCGCATCATCATAAACTTCTACTACGGGAATCAAAGCCATTAACTACTGAACTGAAGACCAGAGAGTGTTAACCTATCAATAGATCCCAATAGCAAAAATACATAAAGATCAGATTAAAATTTTTCAGATATATTAGCTTCGTTTTTCTCATGCTTTACAATCATTTTTTTACTCGTGGGGATTATTTCGATCGGATCTATGGCTTAAAGTAGATTACAAACTTTCACAATCAAGATGGGAATCTAACCAGCAAACCAATGAACTGAAGGCTAATGGGGTGACCATCATGCTTGCAGTTTGGCTAAGAGTTGCCAATTGCGTTCACATAATCTCAACTAATTGTGGAACTCCATGCTCTGCACTTTGATCATGTGAAGGTTATAATCTCTTTTTAACTATAGTCAGGTGATATACTGCTCTATTTGCATGTAAATTACTTTCATTAAACATAACTGTTATTCACTAGCTGTGAATTAGTTCGGATACTTACAAAAATTAATTGTGGCTGCTAACAATGTACTCAAATAAAATCCTTATTTGGCGTGTTTGGCGAATTTTTGTACGGGGTTGAATTGAAAATGGCTGCAAATAATGGAATCTTTGCAGCCTTTCAGAATATCGATCTCTTGTTAATGCGAAACATAGGCTATATTTCAACAGGAAATTTTCATTAAAGAGTCTTCAGTCAATATTAACTTTAATGAATGCTGATTTGAATTCACTGTAAAATACTTTGTCCCACGATGTTATTGTTCAGTAACTTTACTCGCTTCAAGAACGATGATGTTTCGACTTTCCACTTTTTTAAAATTGTCATCTATGCTTGATTACTAAAGTATGCAATGTGAAATCGGATATCTATACATTTCTATATTTTTTAAATTCTTTTTATATTTACTGTTTTTTTCATTGTTTGGAAAAATGGGACTTTTACCCAATGCAGCGAAGGCATTTTCAGTTTTTCCAACTTACCTTCGAACAATGACTTCGTCACATAATGAAAAACTTCATTTGAAGAAGGAAAATTCTCAAAGAATTAGTTCTTGTGAAGTCTAAATTAATCATGGTAATTTCTACAGAAAGTTTGTAAAGGAGATATTAATACCTAATATACGTTATAATTTCGTATCGTTGCAATGATTCAGGGGTAACATCTTGGCACAGGTGCCGTATAATCCATGATGCCAAATTCTGAGACTGGCGATTTTTTGGCGGATTTTCTTATGTATCTGGCCAACTCGTTTTTATTACGTCATAACTATGGAGACTATAAGAGTTATGCAGAAAATTCTATTTTGGTAACCCTAATATTTACATCATCGCACACGTCACAATACGTCATCTTGGCAATATTTCTTCATTGCCAAAAAAATTCAGAATTTTGAATCATGGATTATACGGCACCTGTGCCAACATCTTTAATCTTTTATCACTAACTGACCACATACGCTTTTTCTGAATAATATTCTTGATAGATATCGATATATCTTACAACTTTAAATATATTGGATATATAGATTAAATGAATGGATCAACAATATAACCTTTTCCGTATGGAATTTTGTTACATCACAAAATGCATACTATATACTTCTAGATATCAAATTTTATGGAAAAAAATTTTACATTGTGGAAGCCACATGCAAACTTATCGTTAAACGTATCACAATAACTTAACCTCGGTTAAGTTGTTGTGATACTTTTCTAAATACTTTGTTCTGTTGACCAAAAACACAAACCGCCATCATCCTCGTAATTTTAAGTTCTAATTAAGTGACGAAGCCGATCTCTGAGTTGGTAGTTTCTTCTGTATGTTAGTCATCAGCAATAGAAGAAAGAAAGGAACTTTTAACATGCATAAGGCTATTGAGCAGGACAATATTCAACTGAATCAAATATCGAACTAGCAGCTTCTGGCTAAGACAGTGACTTCTTCCACTATTATGTAACCATGTTTCTTTTTAACCCGGTTTGGTGGTCAGCGTTAGACTGACCACCAAACCGGGACATATGCTTCGCATCCCAGGTCCTTCGATCAAGAAATAGGTATGGGCACTGTAGACCACGGCTCTCATATCAGAGAGTTTAGTTCAGTTTAGTAGCAAAAATCCCTTTCTTGCCAAATTAATACCGTTTTATTAAGGCTAATATTTAAAAAATTCATTTTAGTACTAAGTTTTAGGAAATAAAATTTGTGCATTATTTTTATTCCGAAGTAAGAAATATTTCTCAACAAATGTATAGTTAAAATACACCGTGTTGCATGATGATAGAACCGCCACGTATTTTCAGCCTAGCATACAGTAATTGGAATAAATGATTGAAACAAATATTTTTATGGAAAATATACAAAATAAGAATGACAATAACAAAGTAAAAACATTACTCATGTTCACATATACATAACTCATGTATATTTTCATGTAATAAAATAAAAAATAAAAATTTTAGGTTGCAAAATGATAGTACCACCCGTACTCTTTAGTGGAATAATCGATCCCAGAGAAGCATGCGCAGTTAAGTTTCAACAAACAGGTATATAAAAGCTTCATTTGTTGGTCATGACAGGTGGGCATTCTATTGGAGGAATCTCCGAAATGAGCCACACATTTTTTCTAAGAGACAGTGTGGGGGAGGATCGTTAATGGTTTGGGCTGGATTTGGCAATGCTGGGCGGACTAACATTGCCTTCCCTACTGGTCGAATGAGAGCAATAGACTATCAAGACTTGTTGGAAGAAAATTTGTTGCCTTTTGGAGAAGGAATTGGAGATCCCTTTTGGAAGTTCCAACAGGACAATGCTAGCATTCATGTTGCAAACTCATCTTGGGAATGGTTCCTGGACAACGGAGTGCAGGTAATCGAATGGCCTGCTTGTTCTCCTGACATGAACCCCATGGAAAACGTCTGGGGTATTCTAAGCAGGGCCGTATACGCCAACGGCAAGCAGTATTCAACGGTTCAAGAATTAAAAGACTCTATTATTACAGAATGGAAAAATTTGAATGCAGATATACTCAAACGCTTAGTCGAAAGCATGCCTAATCGAATTTTTGAACTTATAACCAAAAAGGGTGCTCTTACAAAGTATTAACTGAAAGTGGTTCTGTCATTTTGCAATCGAAAATTTGTAGTTTTTATTTTATTACATGAAAATATAAACATGAGTATTGTTTTTACTTTGTTATTGTCATTATTTTGTATATTTTCAATAAAAATATTTTTTTCAATTTTGTATTCCAATTACTGTGTGCTAGGCTGAAAATACATGGTGGTTCTATCATCATGCAACGCGGTGTATTAATAATAATAATTATAAAATTTTAATGGTGTAAGCAAAACATCCGTTTTTTAATATTTAAAAAAGTTTGTTTTTCCAAATGTTGCAATTATTAACTTAGAATTCTATTAATTAAATTTTTAAAAATCTAAATCGTCATTACCAATTTAAGTTAAACATAAAGTGCATGTTTTGCCTTTTCTTTTTCATTTTGTCTTTTCTGCTGTTTTATTGTCAACGTGTTGGCTTGAACTAATTGAGAACGGCTTCTTATTTATTTATTACATTACATTACATATATTCAGACTTGTATGCTTGATTCTTGAGATCCGCTTGTAAGTCTTCGTCGATAATAGGACAAATAGCACAATGACAGATGTACAACCACAGAAGAATAACGAAGAAAACACCCAGAGCCACGGTGGGAATCGAACCCACACTCCTACGCTCTCAAGCGATTAGCGGTGATGCTTTAGACCACTCAGCCACAGAGCGCCCCAGAACGGCTTCTCAAACCCAATGCAACCTTTAAGAAATCGATAGAACCTTATAAGAAATCGTTTTATTAACAAAATGAACTTTGACAGTATTCTCAGATATTAGATGGTGAACTGCGTCTTGTTTACTGCAGCTGGAAGAATCCACTTTGAAAGCAGGCAGCAAATTAGCTGACAAGTCGGGATTATGATGCCGCCTCATTACGATGTGACATAGAAACGTTATCTGACGTCATGCATATTTTAAACCAATGAGATTTGTAATAAAGTGGTAAGTCCCGGTCTAATTAGCCCTCGTGTGCAAAAAATGACCGTTGAGCGACAAACAAACCAAACCTTGTAATAAATTGATGTAGTCATGATCTCAACTGGAACCAAAGAAACAACCAGTTTATGGTTAATGAAAAAACAATAATTAATGTAAACTATAAATTTCATAGTTTTCGTAATCAGTCCTGAGAGGAATGCACACTTCAAATATTTTTTTTTATTCGGAAAGAGTGAGAAACAACTCAAATATGTGAAGGAATTTTACGACAAAACTTAATTTACTTTTTTTACAGTCTTAAGTTCAACGAAAATGAAATCCCCCCGCAGATCAGATCGCCAACTCGTGTGCGGACAGGGAGTGAGAATTATCTCATAATTCCCAGGCCGGTAGGCTCCCAGCTGATGGGTCGAATGAAAAGGCAGGTGCTTAACCCTGACTGTAACCTCTACCATGACAGAATAACAATGAGTCTGGTGAGGAGATATAAACTGATCATTGTCTCCCCCTGCGTGTCCGCGGATTAAGAAGTTAATAATTGTTCTGGCTGCTCTGTATGCAGAAGCTACGGGACGCGCGTCGAGGTGGGTCCTCTGGATCTGGATGGGTTTGGGATATTGTGACTCTTTGACACCTGCAACTATGTCGCGTGTACACTGCATGAGACTATGGTCTCATTTTTTATTATCTTTAGCTTGATGGCATGAAAGTCTTGAAGAGCAATCGGAAATTTATCTATTTGTCTTATCAAAACAATGGCTCGTAAATTTAGAAACCTATTCCAAGAGCGTAATTTCTAATGGAAAAATGCAGCATATTTAAATAATTATTTGCACAAAGAATATACAGTAAACAATATCAGTACAATGAACAACATTTAACATTTATTGAATAGTTGAGAGTAATAAAAATTAAGGGGCGCATATATACATACATACTATATATATATATATATATATATATATATATATATATATATATATATATATATATATATATATATATATATATATATATATATATATATATATATATATATATATATATATATATATATATATATATATATATATATATATATATATATATATATATATATATATATATATATATATATATATATATATATATATATATATATATATATATATATATATATATATATATATATATATATATATATACATATATATATATATATATATATATATATATATATATATATATATATATATATATATATATATATATATATATATATATATATATATATATATATATATATATATATATATATATATACATATATATATATATATATATATATATATATATATATATATATATATATATATATATATATATATATATATATATATATATATATATATATATATATATATATATATATATATATATACATATATATATATATATATATATATATATATATATATATATATATATATATATATATATATATATATATATATATATATATATATATATATATATATATATATATATATATATATATATATATATATATATATATATATATATATACATATATATATATATACATACATATATATATATATATACATATATATATATATATATATACATACATATATATATATACATACATATATATATATATATATATACATACATATATATATATATATATATATATATATATATATATATATATATATATATATATATATATATATATATATATATATATATATATATATATATATATATATATATATATACATACATATATATATATATACATATATATATATATACATACATATATATATATATATACATACATATATATATATATATATACATATATATATATATATACATACATATATATATATATATACATATATATATATATATATACATACATATATATATATATATATATATATATATATATATATATATATATATATATATATATATATATATATATATATATATATATATATATATATATATATATATATATATATATATATATATATATATATATATATATATATATATATATATATATATATACATATATATATATATATATACATATATATATATATATATATATATATATATATATATATATATATATATACATACATATATATATATATATATACATACATATATATATATACATACATATATATATATATATACATACATACTATATATATATATATATATATATATATATATATATATATATATATATATATATATATATATATACATACATATATATATACATACATATATATATATATACATACATATATATATATATATACATACATATATATATATATACATACATATATATATATATATATACATACATATATATATATATACATACATATATATATATATATACATACATATATATATATATATATATATATATATACATACATATATATATATATACATACATATATATTGTTACAAATTTGTAAATAATGATTATATTTGTCTTAAAATATCTCAGACAGATCAGAAATTCTCACATTTTGGGCAAAAATTGCGGTATTTAGACGTGTTGTAGTTTAAAAGCGGATTTCCTAATGATTTGGCGACTTGGCGACAGTTGGCGAGATTCTTGGCGACTTGGCGACGGTTGGCGAGATTTTTGGCGACTTGGCGAGAAATCGATACTTCTGGAAACATCCATCACCTAAGCTCTAGGACCAATATTTTTCGAGATAGCCTAGAAGCTTCCAGAACCTTGGCGAAATTGATAGATTTCTCCGCCAAGTCAGGTATAAATACCGCAGCCCGACATGGAAGAGTAGAGTATTGTGAAGACAGTCAGTGAGTGAAGACGATTAGTTGTGACTGCTAGTTGTTCTCTGTCTGAGGTATTTGAGACTTGTGATTGGAAGCTATTTCCTATTGTATCCGACGAATTGTAGCTGTATAATTGTGATTGTTACAGCGGGAATTTCGTTTATCTAGTAAAGTTTTTACGAATAAAAGTCTTGTGTTCATTAAGTGGTCGCTTTATTCAACTCTCAATCAACACGAACCCGTGGAGCTCGGTACAACTGGTGTCAGAATCGGGATTGAAGAGTTGATGCAGCGTGTCACAAGAAAAATGGATATGGATTTAATGAAAAGTCTTCTCGAAAAATTAGCGGAGCAGATGGCTGAGATGAAAACTGAGATGAAAGCTGGACAAGAAGAGATGAAAGCTGGACAAGAAGAGATGAAAGCTAGACAAGAAGAGATGAAAGCTGGACAAGAAGAGATGAAAGCTGGACAAGAAGAGATGAAAGCTAGACAAGAAGAGATGAAAGCTGGACAAGAAGAGATTAAAACCGAGATGATGAAAGAGATAAAATCTGGACAGGAAGAGATGAAAGCTGGACAGGAGGAGCTTAAAAAGGAACTTAAGAAGGACATTGTAAGTGTTAAAGAAGAATTCTCCAACATCATTCAGGAGAAGATGAATGCAATGGAAGATAAGGTAACTTCAGTAGAAACTAAAGTTCTGGAGATAGAAGAAAACGTGGAAGAAGCATTAGACAATATCAATAAGGAGATTGAAAGCTTGAAGAAACAAATGTCAAACAGACATGAGGAACCCAACGTGACATTTGTGCCTTCCCTAGCCAATATTAAACTCTCAACATTTGATGGGAAATCATCCTGGCAAGTATACAAGACCCAGTTTATGATGGTAGCGGAAGCTAATGGATGGAATCCCCGAGCCCAAGCTTTTCACCTGGCGGCTTCTTTAAGAGGAGACGCGGCTGACATCCTCGAGACGCTTCCGGAGGAGCAGAGGCACGATTTCCAAGCCCTATCGAGTGCCCTTGAGTTGCGGTTTGGAGATAAGTGCACTAAAGAATATAGCAGACTACAGTTAAAGTCCCGCTATCAAAAAGCGGGTGAAAGTCTTCAAGAATTGGCTGCCGATATTCAGCGACTTTCCCATCTAGCATTTTCGGACTGCCCAGCTGAGACACGTCAAGATCTGGCTCTCCATCACTTCATCGATAGTGTGAGGGATCCGGAGATACAGAAAACACTTAGACTCGCCGATGTCAAAGATATCGGATCTGCCCTAGTCTACGCACATAAGATAGAGGCTGCCCAGCAAGCCACGCGTAAAGACCAGCACTACATCAGAGCCGTCTCTGCTACTGATACGAACTATGATCTAAGAAAGCAAATTGAAGATCTGCAGCGAAAATTGCGTAGCTTAGAATTGAGTAAAGGTGGCAGAAACACGAAAATTCAGTGTTGGACTTGCGGTGGAGTCGGACACGTCCGTAGATACTGTCCAAAACAAAAAGATGGTGGAATTTCTAAAATGGAAATACGTCAACGCAAAGAAACTCTTCATGGAAATACTGATGTATTATCAAGGAAACCGTATAACAAAAGCTGCCGATATTGTTCTAGAGTAGAGAAGAACTATCAGCTGATAAATACTTCGGTACGCCAAGTTACTGTTTCACCTCCATCAAAACCAGACCCATGGAGTGATGAAGGACTTAGGGAAGCCCAAAAAGAAGACCCAGATATAAATCCAATTCTTGAATTGAAAGAATCTTCTAGTATGAGACCAAGTTGGCAGGATATCTCCACCTACAGTCCTGCTACTAAGCAATATTGGGCTCTTTGGGACTCACTCCATATAAGAAATGGTGTCTTATACAGGAAATGGGAGTCCGATGATGGACGTAATTTCAAATGGCAGCTTGTTCTTCCAAAATCAAGAATTTCAGATGTTTTGAAAGAATTGCACAGTAGCTCAACTGGAGGCCACTTCGGAGTAATGAAAACTCTACAGAAAGTTCGAGAACGCTTCTATTGGAGCAAAACGAGACAAGATGTAGAGAAATGGTGCCAATCTTGTGATGACTGTGCGGCACGTAAAGGACCGAAGAAACGTAGCCGAGGAAGGTTGCAGCGGTACAACGTAGGAGCACCTTTTGAGAGGATAGCATTGGACATTTTGGGTCCTTTACCACGATCCTCAAATGGCAACAAATACATACTAGTTGTCATGGACTACTTTACTAAGTGGCCTGAAGCGTTTGCAATCCCCGATCAAGAGGCGACTACAGTAGCCGAGGTTCTAGTGCAGCAATGGGTTTCCAGATTCGGCACACCCTTACAAATTCATTCTGATCAAGGGACAAATTTCACCTCTGTTGTGTTTAAAGGAATGTGTCAAATTCTCGGAATAGACAAGACGCAGACCACACCACTACACCCACAATCGGATGGCATGGTAGAGAGGTTTAACAGAACCATCTTGAATAACCTCTCCCTTATGGTTTCCAGAAATCAACAAGATTGGGATTTGAAGCTACCGCTGTTTCTGCTTGCATATCGCAGTGCTGTCCATGAGACTACCGGATATACTCCTTCACAGATGCTCTTTGGTCGCGAACTTCGTCTCCCTTGTGATCTTCAGTTTGGTCGTCCACCGGATACATCTTCATCGCCAGAGGAATACCTTCGAGACCTTCAGGCACGTCTTGAAGATGTCCATAACTTCGCTCGAGACCGAATCAACTTGACGACCGAAAGAATGAAGACAAGGTATGACACAAGAGCGACGGGACATGAATTCCAAGAAGGTGACAAAGTTTGGTTGTGGAACCCGATTCGACGTAAAGGACTTTCTCCAAAGTTGCAAGCCAACTGGGAAGGTCCCTACACAGTCCTAAAAAGACTGAACGACGTCGTGGTTCGTATAAGAAAATCATCTGCTTCAAAACCAAAGGTAGTACATTATGATAGATTAGCTCCTTATCGTAATGTAGAGTAAAAATCAGTAGACCATGGTCTGTTTGTAAATAGTATAGATAATTTTAATCTTTTCTATTTTCTTGTATTTTTAGTGTATGTAATGTGCTCTGTATCCTCTTGAAATGTAAATTCTTTTATATTAAATTTAGCCTCCTATCAGGGGATTGTACTGCCCGGGACGTGCAGTCCTTGAGAGGGGGCAATGTTACAAATTTGTAAATAATGATTATATTTGTCTTAAAATATCTCAGACAGATCAGAAATTCTCACATTTTGGGCAAAAATTGCGGTATTTAGACGTGTTGTAGTTTAAAAGCGGATTTCCTAATGATTTGGCGACTTGGCGACAGTTGGCGAGATTCTTGGCGACTTGGCGACGGTTGGCGAGATTTTTGGCGACTTGGCGAGAAATCGATACTTCTGGAAACATCCATCACCTAAGCTCTAGGACCAATATTTTTCGAGATAGCCTAGAAGCTTCCAGAACCTTGGCGAAATTGATAGATTTCTCCGCCAAGTCAGGTATAAATACCGCAGCCCGACATGGAAGAGTAGAGTATTGTGAAGACAGTCAGTGAGTGAAGACGATTAGTTGTGACTGCTAGTTGTTCTCTGTCTGAGGTATTTGAGACTTGTGATTGGAAGCTATTTCCTATTGTATCCGACGAATTGTAGCTGTATAATTGTGATTGTTACAGCGGGAATTTCGTTTATCTAGTAAAGTTTTTACGAATAAAAGTCTTGTGTTCATTAAGTGGTCGCTTTATTCAACTCTCAATCAACACGAACCCGTGGAGCTCGGTACAATATATATATACATACATATATATATATACATACATATATATATATATACATACATATATATATATATATACATACATATATATATATATATATATATATATATATATATATATATATATATATATATATATATATATATATACATACATACATATATATATATATAATTAAGGCAAAAGGTGCCTTGTACAGAAACATTTTTCAATGGTATAGTAATGCATTATTTTTAATAATTTAACAAAATGTTACAAAATTGCTGCCCTCCTCAAAATAAATAAATAACATCTAATTTTAGTAATTTTCCAAGAAACCTCAATAATTTAGAAAGAGTTTTTGTATTTTAGAAATTAAAAAAATGTCGGCGTGTAAGTAACGTAAGAAGAGTAAGGCTAAATAATAATTATTTCTGAAGTATACGGTATTTAGGACTAAAGCAACTATTGCACTAATGTGTGAAAAAGTAGTTCTCCTTCCTTAATAATAAATAAAATAAATGAGGGAAAAAAAAACGTTTCTTGAAATAACTGTCCTGAAAAAATGTATAACAGAACGTATCTGAATTTATTTAATTAGAATTAGGAATTTATATCTCCTCAAAGGTAATTTTATTAATTAAAGAATAAAATTTTTTTAATGTTGGCTGAAGCAAGGCATTAATCTTAAGATTTAAAAGAGACTGTTTACAAGTACTGCAGTAATTAATTTAAAATTCAGAGGGCGCTCCGTGGCTGAGTGGTCTAAAGCATCACCGCCAATCGCTTGAGAGCGTAGGAGTGTGGGTTCGATTCCCACCGTGGCCCTGGGTGTTTTCTTCGTTATTCTTCTGTGGTTGTACATCTGTCATTGTGCTATTTGTCCTATTGTCTACGAAGACTTACAAACGGATCAAGAATCAAGCATACAAGTCTGAATATATGTAATGTAATAAAATAAATAAATAAATAAAATTCAGATACTGTATAGTATAGCACCAAAATGGTGTTTTAAATTTTTGACGAGTTTTGTAAAAAACTAAATCTTACACAATGCAAGCTATAAGCCTACGAGCATAAGGCTCCAAAACCGTTTCGGTTAATCTGTGGTTTGGGTAACCCTTTCTTGTCAAATGGGCGATAGACGCGCCAAGCGTGGTAACCCTGGCTATTTAATCCTAAATGCACTCCTTGTGGCGCATGCTCATTAACAACTCTTTTGTTTCAGTATTCCTATTGGTCGCTAATTATTTTGATTTTGAAATAACCGTAGAATTTAAAATTTGATGCACGACATTTTATTACCGTTGAATTTGCCCTGGAGGTAGTACGTGAGTTATTTATTTGTTTCTGCATATTTTTATTTATTAATTTTAAAAAATGTGATAATTTTTCTCCATATTGTCATGTATTTTTTGTTATACAATTCGTAAAAAAACCATTGTTTTTGTTTTCGTTGCCATACCAACGGTGAAATTCGTTAAAAACACGGATTTCGGTTCCGTCGACATAGAAACGACGTTTTTGCGTAGTGTCTCTCGGAGCATTCAAATCCGCAAGACAACACGCAAAAACGCGCCAGTTGGCGACTTTTTGAAAATGCGCCAAGCAGGGGACCCAAAGCACATTTTCACCACTGTTTCTGTCATATTCTGTCATATTTAAAATTCTGTTAATTAATGAAATGTTTTAAAAATTTAAATCTTCCTTGCCGATTTGAACTAACCGTAAAGTGAATGTTTTGTCTTGTCCCTTTCATTTTGCTTTTTATTCTGTTATATTATCAACTTCTTAAGGACTTGAATAAATAAAAAAAGAATTCTCAAACTGATGTTTTGGTCTTCGCCTTGTTTGCTGACGTTCGAAGAATCCGCTTTGAAAGCAGGCAGCAAATTCGTAGACAAATAGGATTTACGAGGCCGTCTCAATATGATGTGGGACGTAGGGAAACGTTATCTGACGTCATGGATATTTTAAACCAATGAGAATCGCATTAAAGTGATGTAACCATGATCTCTACTAGAACGAAAGACTCAACCACTTTATGGTTAATAATATGCCTAAAATTGTTTTGTTTCTAATCCAAGAAGATGTAGCATTGCTATACCATCTCCATAAAACCAAAAATTTCTAAAAAAAATCTAAAAACACTCTCGGATTCTTTAAAGTTTTGGAAACCGTAAAATATAAGCACCTGAGAATATAATTAGGGAAGGCCTGTTTTGCCCTACACCAATGACACTCCAAAAAGTTTCTCTCTCAATGAAGATATGCAAGGGATTTATTTGTTGTGGTCAGTCGAAAAGCGTGGGAAAAACCGCCTGCTTTTTCTTCAACGTATTGAACTGCTGTCAGCAACGGGGTCATTTGCCGAAGTGTATCAAATGCATTCTGAAGAAACTCTCCAAAGTGTATTTAATTCAATCTTTTTGATTAAAAGGAATAATTATGTGTTTAAATCAAGCTACTTTGTAGTAGAGGCAGATTGGCCTAACTATTATCGACATCGTTACCATTCTAACCAACATGGGAGGGTATTCACTGAAAGTGTATTGTATGCACAACAAAAAGACGAACAACAAGATCAAGAATATTCAGGCTTGTTTCATTCCCCACATTCGTACCAACCTCTGTTTAAAACTGTAGTTTCGTATCGATGCTTTAATACTCATGATTTAAAGACTAATTTGTCGTCATATTTCAGCAAGATGATGCAACTGCCCATTTACAGCTGAATTATTAGTTGCTCAGTTCAACAGTATGTAGGTTTGGTACCCACCTCGACAGCGTGGATGTGAGTAAAAATCAGTATCCTATTTAAACTGCGGGTCCTTCCTAATTAGTTCTCGAATGCAAAAAAAAAAAAAATGACCGTGGAGGGACAAATAAATTAACAAGCTATATTAAGTGGATTGTACAGTGATTCTATTAGGTTGGTGCGTATGAAATGTCGGATTCTCTTTACATGCGGACGTTTTCCTCCCTGTTTTCGTTATACTTTTGTATTTGGCATAACCTCATTCATACTCGTATTGTCCATTGCCAGAGACTCATTTCAGCAAAATAGGTTTTCTCGAAGGTCTTCCTTTTTTATTTCTTTTGAGTTTATTGCCGATATGAATTCTGCCGACATTCGCGTCATTTTCTTATATGAGTACAAACTTGGTAATAGTGCTGCAAAAGCTGCACGCAACATAAACCAAGCGTTTGGGGAGAATACGGTTAACGATCGGAAAGTGCAGCGTTGGTTCGAAAAATTTCGGACTGGCGATTTTTCACTGCAAAATGAGCCGCGCGGAAGACCCAAAACGTCTGTGAAGAATGATGACCTGAAGGCTCTAGTGGAAGCGGATCCAGCCGTATCCACGAGGGAACTTGCTATCAGGATGAAAGTTGACCATACAACGATATTGAGACACCTTTCTGAGATTGGCAAGGTTAAGAAGATGGACAAGTGGGTACCGCAAGCACTGACAGAGCGAAATAAGCTGGATCGGTTAAACGTATGCTCATCATTGCAGCATCCACCCTATTCACCGGATCTCTCACCGACCGATTTTCATTTTTTCAAGCATTTAGAGCTGTTTTTAAGGGGCAAACACTATGAAAATGAAGACAGTCTAAAAAACTCGATATCAGAGTTTATTAATTCTAAAGACCAAAATTTTTTTAAGACAGGCATCTACGCTTTAAAATCTCGTTGGGAGAAGTGTATTGAAGCGAATGGAGCATACTTTGATTGAATAAACAGCTTTTGAAGAAAGATATGCAGTTTTATACAATCACTTAAGAATCCGACATTTCATACGCACCAACCTAATACATTTGCTTAGCTTAACTTCCAATGTTTATGATATCACGGAGCATTTTAATTTCTCTCCCGCTCCTTAATCCATCACTCCTTTTTTAGTCAACGTGAAACAAGATTGTTAGAAAGTTGCCCATCATCTCAAAACAATTTTAAAAAAATGATAGTTTAAACTGTACAATATTAGAATTATATATCTGAATCAAGTTGATGGTTGAATATTTATTGTACTGATCTGCAATTCAAATGTTCGTGGGAACGATACGGTTGTGGGAATTTTGAGTGATTCAGAACCCTGTTAAAAGTGTAAGCTTTAGTCGAATGAGCGTTTGTCTGCAGGGATTGTAAAGTTTATTATTGGAATTGTTTCAATATTCTTTTGAATATCCAAAAATTGCTTTTTGGAGAACTTTTCATGGAAAGTATATCATTTGTATGCTTTTTAACACATGGTCTTCACATAATTATCTCTATCTTCATCAACGCATGGTTTTTATTACCTGATTTTTCCGAACTTATGATTTAATTAATTTATGTCCTCGTTTATAGCTTACATCATTTTTTATTTACCTAATTTCTTTTGGGATATGAAAATAAAATATTAAAATGTTATATGTCAGATTTTTTTAAAATTAATATTAGTTTCAGATAATAAAACTGTTTCCAAAGTTCCAAAGACATTTAAAAATGAAATTATATAAGCTTCAATTTGAAATTAAGCGACTATTGAAGGTTTTTATACATTTAAATCGAAATAATGAATAAAATGTTCCCGAGTTCGATATGCATGTCTGCATGTCTGTCGGGGTCGGTGCTAGGAAGTTTTCTAGGTTTCCTCTCTTTCGACTCGTAAATACAGCCAAGAAAAGTTCTTCCGGAAGGAAATTTACGCTATGGATACTAAAATGTTCCTACGTAATGCTAGTTTTTCAGTTGGGTTTGTTTTTCATTAAATACGATAGAGGCTTGTAAAAGGCATTCGGCAGAAATATCTGAAATACAGAAGGAAGATGTTTATGACAAAAAGCATTTGTTCAACAATAAAAGTCAATGGGTTGGTCACAAAATGAATCGGCACTATGAAATTTGAGGCCATAATAGACTTGTGATTTGAACCATCATGCTCATGGCCAGATAGTTGAGAACTGAATACCCAACCCAGCTGAATATCCATCAACTTCGTTAATGATAGTTTCAGCAAATAAATCAGCATATAACTGTCGAAATGTTTTTAAAGGGAAATGATACTTTCTGGGAAGTTGCTGATCAAGAATGAACCTCTTTTGCTAGCGGCCATCTTCAAAGTTACGATTACCCACTTTCGAATAACAATGGACATTCGAGATATTCCTTGCAAAAGTAGCCATCGATTCCAACCTTTGTAACGCTAAAATTTTTAAATTTCTGGGAAATGACAGATCATTCGAGGACAAAGTTTAGCTTATGCTTAACTTATGCTTTTTTAGCTTATGAGTTTAGCTTATGCTTAACTCTGTGTCATGTGACAGTTACTTACGGTAAAGGCCCACAGTGCCCATATCTGTCCTCGTGACCGACGACGACCCCGAGATGCGAAGCATATGTTCCTGCTAGGAGTTCAGTCAAACTCGAAACAAACAGTGTTTATCTCCCAAGCATGCTTGGTACTCAGTTTATTGACTCACTTAAGGGATGAAAGGCTGAGTCAACCTTTCCCAGCCCGAGTACAGAATTTCGGACCTGTGCCTTGGGAGCGTGAAACGCCATTTCGTCATCACCAGATCCTTATTGGACGATGGGTTTGGATTATAATATAAAACTAAATTCTGAAGCATGACAACCCATGGGGCCAAAGCCTACTGTGCACATAACTGTTTTCATGACCGAAGATACTGGGGGGCGAAGCATATGTCCCAGTTAGGTGGTCAGCCTAATGTGAAACCCCCAGTGTTTAGTTCCCAAGCATGCTTGGTACTCAGTTTATTGACTCACTGAAGGGATGAAAGGCTGAGTCAACCTTTCCCAGTCCGAGTACAAAATCTCGGACCTGTGCCTTGGGAGCGTGAAACGCCATTTCGTCATCACCAGATCCTTATTGGACGATGGGTTTGGATTATTATATAAAACTAAATTCTGAAGCACGACAGCCCATGGGGCCAAAGCCTACTGTGCACATAACTGTTTTCATGACCGAAGATTGTGGGGGGCGAAGCATATGTCCCAGTTAGGTGGTCAGCCTAATGTGAAACCCCCAGTGTTTAGTTCCCAAGCATGCTTGGTACTCAGTTTATTGACTCACTGAAGGGATGAAAGGCTGAGTCAACCTTTCCCAGCCCGAGTACAGAATCTCGGATTTGTGCCTTGGTAGCGTGAAACGCCATTTCGTCATCACCAGATCCTTATTGGACAATGGATTTGGATTATTATATAAAACTAAATTCTGAAGCACGACAGCCCATGGGGCCAAAGCCTACTGTGCACATAACTGTTTTCATGACCGAAGATTCTGGGGGCGAAGCATATGTCCCAGCTAGGTGGTCAGCCTAATGTGAAACCCCCAGTGTTTAGTTCCCAAGCATGCTTGGTACTCAGTTTATTGATTCACTGAAGGGATGAAAGGCTGAGTCAACCTTTCCCAGCCCGAGTACAGAATCTCGGACCTGTGCCTTGGGAGCGTGAAACGCCATTTCGTCATCACCAGATCCTTATTGGACAATGGGTTTGGATTATTATATAAAACTAAATTCTGAAGCACGACAGCCCATAGGGCCAAAGCCTACTGTGCACATAACTGTTTTCATGACCGAAGATTCTGTGGGGCGAAGCATATGTCCCAGTTAGTTGGTCAGCCTAATGTGAAATCCCCAGTGTTTAGCTCCCAAGCATGCTTGGTACTCAGTTTATTGACTCACTGAAAGGATGAAAGGCTGAGTCATACACTCCCAACCCGAGAATCGAATCTCGGACCTGTGACTTGTGAGCGTGAAACGCTGCCACTAAGCCACCGGGCTTCAGTATTATAACATATATATGGAGTTATTTATTAGTTAATTATGTACCTTCAAAAGATTTGTTGCATTAATACTAGATCACTTTGATTAAATTCCAAATATTCTGTTCTTTTTTTCTTTCTTACTAGTAAAAGCATAAATATCAACCTGTATTTTTGAAATACTCAATAGTTTTTGCAATTAAGCAGCAATGTTTAATTTTGAGAATTTCATTCTAAGCATTTTGTTCATGATTTTCCCCATAGAATATAATGGATTTTTTTTATAGAAATTGTAAAATTCGAGCATACCTTAATGTGTAGGATGTATGGTGTGAAAAGTGTCTAAGGTAAACTTCTAGGCAAAGTATAGGATGTGAAACGTTTCTAACGTTAAAGCATTTTAGAGACAAATAAATTCGATTTATGAAAGAAATAAGAATAACATTAGGTATACCGGAAAGTTCTGTTCCTTTTTGGAATAAAACAAAATAAAAATTTTTCGTGTTGTCAATAAATTTTATTAAAAAATATTATTCATGAATGGGGAAGGGTTTCAGCCTCCATTAGTTCATAAGACTGGAGCGCCCAAAGGAGGAGGACTGACTAAGCTCCTGATCATATTCTTCAATGCCTTGGTCTCTCTGGGAGAGATCTGATGGAGAATCCACTTATGGTCCTGGACTTTTTGAAGATGGTGTACGTGCTCATGGACTTGCTCTAGTGCAGCTGACCTTGGGGGCGTGCAACAACAACAATAAAAAATATTATTGCCATTATTATTAATGACTTCTTGCAAGCGTGAGGCATTTTCTTTAACTCATTTTTTCAAAAATGTTTCTTTTTTCATGTGAAAAATTGAAACAGTGCTTGGTTAATATCTTCTTCATTTCTGATTTTTTTGAACTTCAAAAAATTCTATAAGGACCAAAACAAGTGATAGTTAAAGGGTGATAAGTCCGGGAAATATGATGTATGGGACAGATATTCCCAGCCTAGTTCTACAATTTTTTGACGAACTCTTTTCTTGGCCTCTTTCTTGAACTGCTCATTCTTGGAACATTGTCGGTCTCTTTTCTTGGACTGCTTCCTTTAAATTATCCAGTTGTTGATATTATTTTTCCGAATTGAGCTTTTCTTTCAATCTTTAATGTTCATAATGTATTGCATCAAATGTCCCACCATATACATAAGATTCTCTTATTTAGAGTCAAACTTGTTTTAGAGTCGGAAGGTCTGCGTTTCTCACACAATATCCCCTTTCTCTTATGTTTTCGTAGGTAATCCACTTTTCATCCCCTTTGCTCCGAAAAAGCCGAGGTTGAAACAGGATTTGATTAAAATAGAATCGCGATAAAAATAAAACGGTAAAATTTGTTTTTATAATATATCTATCTGAATACTATGCAAATGGATGAGATGGGGTTAGCTATAAAATTTTTTGTTCACTTTAAGTTTTCTCTTATGAGAAAAGAAATGTAAAGATGAGTATCATCTCAGTGATATTAGCATGAGATAAGACTTTTATGTTAGTTATTTTAAATTTTTTTAGTCTTTATTAAAAGAAAATTCTTATTTTTATTATTTGGACTTAGTCTTTATAGCATGATGTCAAATATTTGATTATTCAGTAAAAGTTTTATAGAAGAATTGTATTACCAGCAATGAGTTGTACTAAAATTAAGGCTTATTGTGAAAGAGAAATTATGGTTTGCATAATTTAATATTTCCTAAATTAAACCTCAATTTAAAATTTGGATTTCAAACATAGAATTATTCCTTTTAAACGACTAGTTAATATCTTTAATCACCAAAAAACGTATCCATTATTTTTAATAAAATCTCTTACTGAAGTCATTCTTAAACCTCAAGAATTTATCAATTTGAATTAAATCCTCAATTAGGATTTCAACTGTTCAACCCATAGCAGCATTATTATTGCCTACTTTAGATCAACAGATTTTAACATTTGCTTATAAGATTTAAAATTTATGACACTATAATATTTAAAATCTTAAATGTAAAATATATTTTATGTTCTTCGCGAATGTTTTCAGTGGCAGAATAACGGTCTTCAGAGGGCACGATTTTGAGTACGATTCCAGCCACTGTTGAACAGTGAAGAATTTCTGTATTCAGCAGCCGCTGACAGTGATTGGAAGGGTGACCACATTCTCCCTCACTGTTTTTTGGAGCTCCATGGGTTGAGGACATTCATCTGGGACTTTTAAAGTCCTATTGCTGGTGTAGAGTGGATGTGGAAAGGAAGGTGCCAGCTCAGGTGTGACCTCAACACCTGACCGTGGTTCAAAATGACGAGGCACTTGGTGATGAGTGAGCATTCCAAACCCGTTAATCTTAATGTAGAGTCCGGATTTCACCTGCACCGTTTTATATGTATGTCGGAGATGGTGATTGGGGTTTTCTTCCAGGTTGAGTCCTTTGTGGTTCAAGATTAAGGTTTACTACTTAAGAAAAGTCTTATGGAAGACAATATGCAGCAAATATACAACAGTCTTCAATTGCTTAATTATCCATTAAACGTGATGTAAACATCTACTATGTCTTACTACGGCGCTATAATAATGAAACATTTCTATATTCTAATGAAACATTCTAGAAACTATAAACTATTCTAACTATTTTAAACTAAGATGTTAATAGAGATTACCTTAATGCATTTATACATTTTAATAATTCTCATGTCTTAAAATTGTACTTTTATTTACAAAACAGTATTTGATTACAAAAACATTCTTGCATTCAATTATAATCTAATTCAAATATTTTTTATGTATATTTTACCTAATTTTATGTTATACTATTTAATTTTAAATATACAGTTTAATAAACCTATAAAAACTTTATGAAAATTGTAAATAAATAAGCTAAAAATATGTAACTAATGAAATGGAGAATGCGTTTCTTAAATTTGTATGATTTAAAGCGCAAATTAAAAAATTAATACAATAATCATGTTATTTAAAAGTAATGCATATAAAAATATGATTTAAGAAATGAGGTAATTTTGAAACAATAATGATTTAGTTAAAATCCTTTGTAATAAAATTTTGAAGTGAAATACGATAACTTATTCAGATTACTGTTCATTAAAAATTCAGAACATTAAAAATATATATATACCATATTTTACAGAATTATTTTCTATATTGTGCTTCTGTTATTTCTGAATTAAGTTTTGATTGTAATTCCAGTTTTTTGACATTTATTTTTAAATATATCGTACTGCTCATTGCTTAATAATCTTGTTGTTTTGTAAAAGAAAAAGTTACTGAGCCGGCACATCTTTTCCAAAAAAGGAGAATTCTTTAAAATTAAATTCAAGATCTTTTCTTTCTACCTAAGAGGCATAAAAATACCTTTACACTAATCTTAAGGATTTCTCCATATTTGAGAGGTCCTTAAGATTTAATTTCAGTTTTATTTTCAGTGTTTAAAAGGCAAAAAAATTATTAGAAGCCAATATTAAGGATTTCTTTATTTTTGAGAAATCCTTCATATAATTCTGGAAATTAATCTTAATTCCAGACCTTAAGATTAAATTTCAGATATTTTTTTACTGTTTAAGATCTTAGGAATTTCTCGCTTTTATTAGGTTGGTGCGTATGAAATGTCGGATTCTCTTTACATGCGGACGTTTTCCTCCCTGTTTTCGTTATACTTTTGTATTTGGCATAACCTCATTCATACTCGTATTGTCCATTGCCAGAGACTCATTTCAGCAAAATAGGTTTTCTCGAAGGTCTTCCCTTTTTTATTTCTTTTGAGTTTATTGCCGATATGAATTCTGCCGACATTCGCGTCATTTTCTTATATGAGTACAAACTTGGTAATAGTGCTGCAAAAGCTGCACGCAACATAAACCAAGCGTTTGAGGAGAATACGGTTAACGATCGGAAACTGCAGCGTTGGTTCGAAAAATTTCGGACTGGCGATTTTTCACTGCAAAATGAGCTGCGCGGAAGACCCAAAACGTCTGTGAAGAATGATGACCTGAAGGCTCTAGTGGAAGCGGATCCAGCCGTATCCACGAGGAAACTTGCTATCAGGATGAAAGTTGACCATACAACGATATTGAGACACCTTTCTGAGATTGGCAAGGTTAAGAAGATGGACAAGTGGGTACCGCACGCACTGACAGAGCGAAATAAGCTGGATCGGTTAAACGTATGCTCATCATTGCAGCATCCACCCTATTCACCGGATCTCTCGCCGACCGATTTTCCTTTTTTCAAGCATTTAGAGCTGTTTTTAAGGGGCAAACACTATGAAAATGAAGACAGTCTAAAAAACTCGATATCAGAGTTTATTAATTCTAAAGACCAAAATTTTTTTAAGACAGGCATCTACGCTTTAAAATCTCGTTGGGAGAAGTGTATTGAAGCGAATGGAGCATACTTTGATTGAATAAACAGCTTTTGAAGAAAGATATGCAGTTTTATACAATCACTTAAGAATCCGACATTTCATACGCTCCAACCTAATAAAATCTTTAGGATTTCTCCATCATGAGAAACATTTAATATTAAATTTCAGCTCTTTGTTCAGTACCTAAAAAGCAGGAAAAAAAAGATTTAAAACTTAAGGATTATTTCATTTTTGAAAAATCATTAAGTTTAAAAATTGCAGATTATTTATTTATTTACCCCTTGGGTGATATAAAACATGAGAACAAAAATTGCATCCAAAAGAAAATCAGTATATTACTCTTCAAAAGCATTAAAGAAAATAAAAAATCTGAAATCAGTAAACAGTTCTAAAATATGAAAATGTATTTATTTGCAAGAACTCCGAATATCCAAGAAACTAGTTTTAAACAAAGCAGTAAAAAATATGAGAGTTGTGAAGATTATATTATAATTTATAAAAAGATAAATAACTGAAGGGATCTTTTTATTGGCTTGATATTACACCAATGAGACCTAAAGCACGGTAGGCATTGCAGTTTTTTATGCCAAGTAATAAAAACGCTATGTTTTAATAAATGATCTCTTGATACCGGTAGTCATTATCAGGTTCAATTTGTCAAAGGGAGAGTGAGGGAGGGTGTAGGGGTAGGCTAGACCCTTAAAAGCTGGAGGTAAATAATTATTTCAAATGATTGCAGAAAAATATGATCTTCCTTTAGCGCGCAGATTATAAAGTAGCTCTATTTTAATGTATGCTTCTACTACTCTGTTATTAGTTTTAGGCATGACTTAAAATCTGCGCACAAGCAACTTGAGCAAGTACTAGTTGCCATATTTGGCATATTATCGGTGTAACAGTTAACCAACCAACACCAAACCGTGTAACTAAAAGCTGTATACAATTTTCATCTCACAATTTAATATGTAAACTTGATCTTAGTGATATATATATATATATATATATATATATATATATATATATATATATATATATATATATATATAGATAGATAGATAGATAGATAGATAGATAGATAGATAGATTATAATAATTCATAATTACATTACTTTATCGATAGAATTGGTTTTTCATTGACGACGTTATTTTGAAACACAGAACACGCATTTGGTAATTAAGTTCCGATTAAAATTTAATTAAAATCCTCTTTAGCGTCTATATGCAAGTTATAACTAGTTTTATTTGAATAAAACGACTTATCACACGGGGGTGTCGAATGATGTTTGAATAATATACTTAACAAACAAATTATATTCTATTAAGAAATTACAAATATTTTTGATGAGTTATTAAAATAAGATATGAATTCAAGATATTCCATCGTACCCTGTAAAACACAAATATTATTCTCCAATTATATAAAAATAATTGAAATATTTATATGCAAAAAGGAAATAAATTATTTTGTAAAATGCCATATCAAAATACAATATGAACAAATAAAAAAAAACTAAAAGAAAATCGAATTGAAAAAATATAGCCATTTTAAAGATTCATATATATATATATATTTTTATAAAAGCATTTTGTATTAAAGCTTATAGAAGCTATGATCGCAATATGACAATTTAAAGTCATTAGTTTCTTATTAATTAAATGGATATAATGTTCACAAAGTATCAGAAATATATAATTTTTTCATTATTCTTAACTTCTTTAAAAATGTCTAAAAATATCGATATTTTTTAACAAAGAGTGAAGAAATTTTATAAAGACAATGAGGAAATTTCCAATAATTACATTTATAAAATTTTAATTTATATTCAATGCATTGATGAATAAGGTTTAAAATTAAACATAGCATTAATATTTTGTACAGAAAATGCTTTCATTTTCCCTTTGAATACGATAATATAATTTAATAATTAATATAAATAATTGTTCTCTTATTACAATAAGCTAGTAATTATTTATATTTATTATTAAATTAAAGATAATTGTTAGTATGTTAATATTAGTATTATTAGTATATTAGTTATAATAACAATTAGTATTATTAGTATATAATAACAATTATCTTTAATTCCTTGTTTCTGGAAATGATTTTCTTGTTGTTGTTGTACTGTGACAAGTGAAAAAAAAGGTAGAAATACAAGTTATATGCGACCAAAGTTTGCATTTGTCATAAAAGGATTTGCGATTGCCTTGGGAAAATGATTTTTCTTAAAAAGTTAAGATAATTTGCCAATTTCTCTATTCTCTAAAGTATTTGAGCAATATATTTTAATTTTTCACTAATATTTATCAAATTAAAGATCATATTTCTTTTCTGAATTTAAATTTATTTCTATAAAACATAGTAATAAGCTTAAAATTTATGATAAATTGAAGTTTTAAGTCCAATATATTTTGATAATCAGATTGTACTTCAAAAATACTAAAGAAATGTGTAAAAAATAGATCAGATTAATAAAAAATAAAATTAAAATCTTTATATTGTAATTCAATATTATTTTTAGCAACAGAACAACTTAAATATTTTAAATTCAGCATGATAAATACGAAAATATTTATTTATATATAAGTATAAACTCTGGTTAAAATATCTTGATGTAAATTAATTTCTTTCAACAAAATTATACAATTTATAAGTTTGACTATAGAACTATAAATACACTATTACGAAAAGTAATTTAATTCCTTTGTTAATTAATCTCTAAATGTTAACTAATATCTAGAGTTAATGGTTCTAGAGATTAATAATAAATCGCACAAAACGTTTCTAGTGATATGAATAAAATAATTATATTCATTTAATAGTTCAGTGGAAAAAAATTTACTGTATCTAAAAGAATGCGTTTTAATATTATCTTTCTTAGCCATCATTTAAATTAATTCTATTTCAAAATAGAATTTAAATACCATAAATGCTGTTGTTTTCTGTTTTAAATTTATAGTAGTTCAAAATTACTATAAATTATAGTATACAAAGTTATTAATTCTGATCAAAATTCATAAAAGCATATGTATTCTTCTACATTATATAAGTATTAATTTATCAAATGAAACCTTTTTGAATGAATTTTGTTTTTTGTTGTGTAGTTAAATTTTGGACTGCTAGCTTTTGCAGTTGTCAAAATTCAATTTTGCAGTCGTAAATTCCATAAATAGCACTAATAAACGAAAGGACAATCAAGAATTCTATCAAAAGAAAAACTTAAAATTAAACATACATAGTTAAATTTAAAAAATACTTAATATTCTTAAAAAATATGCAAATGTTTCTTTCCTAAAAAATAAATTTAAGTTAATAAATTAATGATTCGAATTTGGTTAGTTAAATTTTTGCATCTAGACAAAAATTTCACGTATAATTTCCCATGAATTATATTTTAAGCTGAAACTATATTTTTTAAACTTTTTATTGCTACTTTTTTGCAGAAAAAATACGATAATTCTCAGGTTTTTTATGAGAAAAAAATTTTTTTTCAAAAAAGGGTAATTCAGCTTTTATGGTACGAATACTTGTCAATATGAATTAAAATTAAAAGATCAAACGGGAATTTTATTTAACATTACATAATTGATTATTGTATATTAAATTAAGATGCAGAATTTAATTAACCTGTATTTGGGGAATTGTAAATTTTACAATTTCAACTCTAACCCAATAACAAAATTTCTTTTGCTTAAAATTTAAACATTTATAAATTTTTCATTATTTTTCCTTTTTTAAAAATTTAAAAATATGTATATTTTTAAATGTGTTATCACAATTAAAAACTGCCTATACTAGTGACGCCTAGCGGTGTAAAACGTAATCAATGACGAAGATGCAAATATGGCCTAATTGCACTTACAGTTGAAACGAAAGCGCATACTCAAAATAACCTGTAAATAAAGATGTGCAAAGATTACCCAGATCTTTCTATTGGTCATTTGAATTAATTTCAAATTTTTAATGAACTTAACGAATAGTTTTCCAGTGTAACATAACCATTAAATTTAAACTTTTGTTTTGATATCAATGACTGGAAAAACCTTTCCTTTCCCTTTTTTCTTCCTTCACGCATAGTTATTCGGTATTCTTTTTACACGCATTTTGAGAATAAGTACATAATGAGTTCCCATTTTTCTATCGTTATACTCCAAACATCAAATATCAGTTTGATGTTTTGGAAAAAAAAAAGATTGCTGTATCTTTTTATATAGCTATAGGCTGAGAAGTAATGGAAGTTTTGCGTGTTGATAGAATTATTGAATTTATGTTCCTTGAATAGACAGAGATGTGACTAATAGCGGGCTTCCAAAGCTGCAATCGTTGACTAATCCACACATAATGCCCGATTTCTTTTAAACATTTATTTTTGTGAGCTTCTTAGAGACAGGTGGTTTCTTAATTGAATCCACGACTAGTTACGAACATAAGTGGGGTTATTGAACATAAAGATAAGAAACTTTAATGTAGGGAAAGAAAATAATACACCTTCATGCATATTTACTTATGATTTTAAGGAATTAATAAATTTTGTTCTTTATTATGTATTTCAGGTAATATTAAGTTATCAAATGTTTTAATAAAATAACTCTTCCTCATTCTATTACTCAAATGATGTAAAGTTTTTAAACCGGGCATAACATAAAACAATTTTATAAATATCCCACCCCTATACAGAAAATGACTTGCAATACATTTTTATTTTAGATATATATTTATGTCAGTTATCAAATGCTTATTACTTTGAAAGAAGACTATATTAGTTCTGAGAATATAACATTATTTATAGAAATTAATAAATTTAGGAGATACATTAAAATTTAATTTTTAAGCTCAAAATCTGTGAAAATAAACGAGGTAGACATTCATAATCTACCGTATACATCTGGATTTTTTAGATTACTCAGAGTTGGGAACTGGAACCAGTTATTGGATAAAAACTAATAAAACATACTAAAAATTAGTTTACTATTGTTGAGAATATATATGTATATATATATATATATATATATATATATATATATATATATATATATATATATATATATATATATATATATATATAGAGAGAGAGAGAGAGAACGTGTTGTATTATTTCAAATTTTAAAATAGTAAACAAAATTTATTTAATAATAACGTCTTCTGATTAGCTCAATATATTTTCATGTTTTTGTCACGTAATTGGTTCCAATCAATCTATGGACTATTTGAATAATGATCTATTATTGTGTAGAGTCTAATCAAATTTAAAAATTTCCTAACTTATTAAATTCTAAATAATGTTGTCTTCAGAATTAATGATATACATATATATTTTTTCAAATAATAAAAAAATGGAAAATTTTAAAATTTCGAATAAAAAAATGATTTTTTTTTTAATTTTTTTATTACAACATAAGAACATTTTTATTTTTAAATGTAAAATTTACTTTTTTCCTCTCAATATTTTACTTAGCTTACAGCTCTTGGCGCTCAATTTTGGCGGCATTTTTTTTAGCGGACCTGAGTTTTGCAGGAATGTCACAGATTCCTTGAGGGGGCGGACACCTGAATAACAAATCACTGCTCGGCCCCTTTCCAAGGTATTCCGAAGATAAAATTGCTCCACGTACCCTTCGGGTGCTTCGGTGGCAAACTCATAATTTTAGATCCTGTCGAACACTTCTTAATGATCTTTCAGAAGAGAAAGTTCGAAAAGGAGAAGAAAAAAAAATGGCAGGTAATATTTTGTTTACTCCCCTTCTGTGCCCTGAGGCGGCGCTGGAGTCCTTGGCAGTCGATATCTTGTGATACATTTGCACAAATTATTTTTTCGGCCTCACCGCTTTCAATGTTTTCTGTGATACATTTGTAGAAAGATTGAGAGAGAGAGAGAGAGTGTGTTTATATTTTAATTCAAGCTGTTAAATTTTTAAATGTAAATTTTAAATGTTTTATTACTTTTTTTTACAGTAAGAGTATAAAAGCTTATAATAATGATAGAATGTATCGCAAATTTGTTTGAATTCCAATTGAAAATGTTCATAAATTCTTCAAGCTTGTCTTTAAATTTAAAAAATATATTATGTGAATTTGGCACTTTTCTGTTATCTAAGCCTGATTTGAATATCGCCAAATCCTCAATATTTCGTGGAAAATTCGAAACAAAAATAGTCAACAAAATTTTTATGACATCATTAAAGTGAAGAAAAATTATAGAAAAAATATTTAACATTTCAAAAATTATAAATTTTTGAAATAAATTAAATTTTTTTCTTGCAGAAATTCCATCAAAGATGTTTCATTATTAATCACTTTTGAAATTTTCACCTTCATGGCATCATTTCCGGTGAAATCAGCAATCAACTTTGTCCAACGTTACTTTGAATAAAAAATAAAAACAAATGATTTTTATATGGATTCCTTGGCCATTTCAACAAAACATTTGCATTAGTTTTCTTTTAATAACAGAAAATTATGTTATACTTCAGTCAAATATATATCTACATTAAAATAGTTTCTAGAATTTGCTGTAGAAATTTATAAAAAATAACAAGAAATAGAATATGGTATGAAATGCTAATATATAACTCAAATTGCTTGTTTTATCAAATAATGGATAATTTTTTAAGGCAAAAAAGATTATATCTTTAATCCTTATTCCTTTTTATTCATCAATAAAAAAATTAAGAATAAAAATTCAATTCTTTCCAGAATATTTTAAAAAGTGTTGACACATCGTTTGCATATTTTCTCAAGCCAATAATTTAAAGCTTATAAAAACTTTCATGCAATGATACTGTGAATACAGAATAAATTAGAGAGCATTTACGTTGTTATAATTTAAATAAACAGACAGCAAAGCTTAATTATAAGAAACATTAACTCATTAATTTATGCTTTAAGGAATAATAAAATATTGCTATTAAAAAAACTTGGCGTTAAATTAACAATTTCGCAATCGATAGTTCAAAACATATGAATTAGAAAGAAAAGATTCTAAGATTCAACTTTTTAACTTTTTTCAACTTCATTTTAATAAAATACAGAATTTTTTTCAATTTTTGGGAAAATAAAAATATTTTCTTAAATATTTCAAATCTAATTAAATTTTAAATTGTAAATAATATAGAGCATAGAAAATATTTAAATGGTATTAAAAATAAAAGTTGTTTTATTGTTAAGAGAAGGGGGAAATTTGACGTAGAAAAATCTATTCAAATACTAAAACAAAAAATATTATTTAAATGTGATTTTAAAATCTGATCTCAAATAAGCATCGAAGTAGCATGTAGTCTGATATTTTGGAATTTACTTCGCAATATGCAAACTCACTTTAATTTCATGAAAGATTTATAACGAAAATAAAAACATCGGACTTGCTTTAATTATCAAGCCACCTAACAAACAAACAGTCACATACAAACAGCCGAATAAACTTGGTGATCAACTCACGTAATGACGATAAATTAATCACTATCTTGTACCAGAAGATTTAGCTAAAGCTCTCATATCGTGATTGCTTTGATGATAATTTAAACACCCTGCTACTCTTTTGTTCCGCAATTTGAAATCATTCGCTACACAATGGGCCATTGTATAGAGATATCCAAAATAGGCGTAGCTCAAAACTAACTGTGACCGCCTGTAATTACGATTTCTAAAGTACACACGGAAAATTCCGATGTAATGGTCATACCTGATTTCGTATTTCAGTCTGGTGTGGACAGGGTTACTTTTTCTAATGTTCCATTAGGTTGCAATCCAGTAGAAGGGTCCATAAATAGAATAATTGGAAGATTGAGCGGGCTTAGCAGCTGCTTGTGTTCTTGTAGGGGGAAACAAGTAGTTGTAAAATGTAATTACTTGAGATCAGATTCTGTTTGGGCAATATGAACTTAATTTTCGTATTCTCAGAAATGATTAGGTCATTATGAAATATGTCTTTAGCGAAATACTTGATGAAGATTATAGACTTTTGTTGCAATCTTATAATAAATACACGTTTTCCGATTAATTGCAAACTTAAAAATATATGTTAACATCCTGGGGTAAAATATGCTCTGCAAAATCCAACACAAAGTGTCATAAAATTATTAAGTTAGCTATGATATTAGATCATCTAAATTTTTGATTTTAGGATCTAAGCAAAGTATTCAATGTTTTTTTTAAATTCATTTATATTATTAACTGCTCAAGGTATAAGATTTGGATTAAGTATTTTGTATTTTTGATTAACTCATGCATTATATTTTTTTAATGTGATAATTATTCACTTGTAACATAATTTATCACAAGTTAATTAATGAATAAATTTTCCAAATTCTAATTTTTACACTTTGGGATGATTTTAAATTTATGCATTAGGCACACATATTTTTTATTTGATTGTTAAGGATTCTACCTTTTCACTTTACGCTACTTTTAGGTACCATTTTTTCATGGAACATTTCTTTCAGTAGCTGAAAGTATACGATTCTTGTTCTTTGTAATTTGAACCAGAACAAAATTCTATTTTTTTACTTTTAATTGATGACTTTTAATTGATATATTAGAAACACAAATTTTTATATGATTGTTAATGATTCTATATTTTCAATACTTCAAATACTCATTTTTTATTGAACATTTATTTCAGTTGATGAAAGTATATTATTCTATTTCTTTGTAGATTTGAACCAGAACACTTCATTACAACAATTGGTTTTGGAACCCAAAAAGCATGTTCTACTTAAAACATACTTCCTGGACAAAAATTGAAACTCAAATTAAAATTTAGTTTTTAAAATATTAAATGTATGAGTTACATAGAGTCAATTGTTTCTATTATATTTTATTCCTAATAATTTTAAAGTAATATTTTTTATTATTATATACACACTGTGTATCCTATGCAAATGATCCAAACAAAATTATGGGTCAATTTTATTTAAGGATTGACGATTCAAAAAGTGACAAACTACACCAGAATCAGATAAGAACTACAGTCAAAAACATTTAAAAAAGTAAAAACAGTAAAAACATTTAAAAAATGTTTTTAATGTTAATGTAGTTAAAAAGTGTTTTGGGGGCTTCTAACTTCTTCTTCACTTAGATTTTTTAATTAAAACTCAATTAATCGATGAAATCTGATTCATATTAAATTTGTGACATATCTGTTAGCAGGCCAAGGAAAAAGATGTATGATTTTTACAAAAAAAGGTTTTGAACATTTGGGAGATTATTTGTTATATTCTTGGAAAAGTGCTCCAGGAATATTTTAAAGTAAAGAAATGACTCCAGCATTTTCCTGATGCACCTCTTGGTATTAAGATTACCACGAATTTATACCAGTTGAGATTGTCCATGATGTAAATCACTTTCCATACCGTAAATCCAAATGCTCTTCCTCAAAGGTGTTTGATAATGCAATATGAAAGGTAACATTCAATGATATAGGTTATAAGAAGAATGTGCGGTCATTATGATGTAAGAAACTAGCGGGATTCGTTGGAAAACCCTACTTGATGCTGATCTACACGTTTATTGCAGACGAAGATGTCTACAGTTTTTCTTGAAGGGAATCCTATTACAAGAATTTATATCGCAGGCTAGATGTAGTAGACGTCGACGAACTGACTGACAACGGAAACAGTGATACCCGTGCACACAGTAGAATGACCTTCTGCCAACTACCTAAAAGTAGCTATATGGTTATATAGTTTTGTCAACTACTACAAGATACAAACAAGTATCTATTACAATAGCGTAACTCATTGGGCAAAACTACTTTATGCTGACCTACATACCCAATGCACTCGTAGACGTCTATTGTTTTACTTCAAGAGAATCCTATATATAGGAATTTATATCGCAAACCATATATAGTAGATGTGAACGAACTATCTGAAGACGGAAAGGGTGATATCTTTGTACAACAGAACCATCTTTTGCCAACTACTTAAATGGAGCTATATGGTTCATCTGAGCCACGTAAAACAAGTATCTATTACTATAGCGTGACTCATCAGACAACACTACTTGATCCTGACCTACACACCCAATGCACTCGTAGACGTCCTTTGTTTTACTTCAAGAGAATCTTATATATAGGAATTTATATCGCAAACCATATATAGTAGATGTGAACGAACTATCTGAAGACGGAAAGGGTGATATCTTTGTACAACAGAACCATCTTTTGCCAACTACTTAAATGGAGCTATAGGGTTCATCTGAGCCACGTAAAACAAGTATCTATTACTATAGCGTGACTCATCAGACAACACTACTTGATCCTGACCTACACACCCAATGCACTCGTAGACGTCCTTTGTTTTACTTCAAGAGAATCTTATATATAGGAATTTATATCGCAAACCATCTATAGGAGATATGAACGAACTATCTGAAGACGGAAAGGGTGATATCTTTGTACAACAGAACCACCATCTGCCAACTACCTAAATGGAGCTATGTAGTTCATCTGAGCCACGTAAAACAAGTATCTATTATTATAGTGTGACTCATCGGACAAAATTACTTGATGCTGACCTACATGTCCATTGCACTCGTAGACGCCGATAGTTTTACTTCAAGAGCATCTTCTTATTAAAAAATTTATATCGCTAGCTAGATGAAGTAGACGTCGACAAACGAATTAACGACGCAAACAGTGATAAACTTGTTACAATAAAATGACGTGCTGCCAACTGCCCTAAATAGTACAGTTCATCTGTAATCTGTGTAGATAAGTATCTGTAATCATGCGTTCATGTCATCTTTTAATATCTTCCAGCTTCTGAACTGTCGTATTCTCATCGGTCCTTTATTTCCAGGTACTCATGGCTGTGCTGCTCTCTATCACACTGTACATGAGATTAAGAAATCTTCCCTCATGAAAAATGATGATTCTTTTCAATTCAAACTTCAATAATTGTAGAAAATATCACCCTCTTTCTTCAAGAGGTATAGTTACTTCCCACTTAACATTTATCACAAGCAAATAACCAACAACCATAGATTATGTTTAATGTTCTGCTGTAGCTTTCTTTGAAACTGTTTCGGCTAAAATTCAGAGAGCACTGCTCAGTTTAGGGAGTAACTCGGTATGAAACAAGGCAAAAAAGCCAATATATATATATATATATATATATATATATATATATATATATATATATATATATATATATATATATATATATATATATATATATATATATATATATATATATATCAAGCTGACCCAGCCACGCGTTGCAGTGGCTGAGTTTTTATAATACATTGAATCAATTTTTTACTAATTCTTGGGTACAATCAAATTAATATTTTCTAAAAAAATTTAAAATAGGTTCATTCATATGAGATTAAAAATAAAACGTTTCGCAAAAATTTAAAAGTAATAGGTAAAGTATCGAAATTTTGAAATTAAGGACAAATCAACATATACTTTCTGCATTTACATTTTATTCATCTTATATTAAATTATAGTTAGTAATCAGTGACTTACTTATAAAATATACTATATAAATTAAAAACATCTAAAAATAAATTGTTATAAATGAGGTAGATAACATTGACATCGAACTATTATTTTTTCAATTTTTAATCATTAAAACTAAAAAATTTTTCCGCGGTATTATACTGAAATAAAAAAATTAAAAGAATTTATCATTTGAATAAATAAATTAGATCAAAATGTTCTACTGAATAAATTAATAATTATCAAATTATAAAATAAAAATAAAAAAAATAAAAGGCTGTCAAGAAATACTTACATGTTTTGGAGGTGGTATGAAAATTAGTAGAGAAAAACAGCAATAAATAAAATTTTATTTTACTATTTATAATATCAAAAATATTCAAACTGAACACGCACAATAATAACACAATACAAAGTATAATTATGAAAGTAATTCATAAAAAATTGTTATAGTATGATTATACGTCATGAAAATGTATGTATCATGAAAATATATGAAAATATATGTACATCATGAAAATATAATAATAAAAATGTATGTAAATTCTATATTTAACCACGCGATTGCACGCGCACGTTAATTTTCTCGAAGATGTATAATCTAGAAAAATAAACACGTCGCCATCTGCCGAATACCTGTGCAACTTAGATGCTAAACCGCCATCTATTAGGAACTTACAGAACTAAACAATAAATAAACATTAATGTCGTATAATAAATATTGAGAATAATAATTAAGAGATAAAAACTATTCTATCTTTTAAGTTGGACTATATTATAAATGGTTACAAAATTTTATCAAAATCCGTTCAGTAGTTTCGGAGTTTATCGGGAACATACATCGTGACACGAAATTTATATATATATATATATATATATATATATATATATATATATATATATATATATATATATATATATATATATATATATATATATATATATATATATATTTACCAAGAGAAAATGTGTATCTAGATTTTGCAGATCCCGCTTAATTATGAGTTTAGAAGAAAAACAATAAACCAGTTCAATTAAATAACGAACATATATTAGATATCATTTGTATATGGGAAACGAAAATAAAGAATAACTCAAAGAGTTGAAAATAATTAACTTTTCTGATTGAAAGAAATTTTAATATAAATGGGAAAACATAGAATTATAAACACATAAAAATGTTACAGTATAGATTAATTACCACTTTCTCAAAAAACGAATTTTTCATAAAAAAAATTAAAATCTGGTGTACAGATTAAGTAAAAGCAAATCGAAAGAGGCTTAAAATGTTTGAAAATTGCCTTTAATTCATAGTTTTTAATTATTGATATCGAGACACTTTCAATCCAGATTTAAATGCTCTTGCTATCGATGGCGTATTGTACAAAGCATGAATACATATGATACACAATGGGGAAACAACAAATTTTTCTCTAAAAAAAACTGATCTAGTAAAGTAAAATTTATAAATACCGAATTAAATTGGTTATAAGAAATAATTTTAATAGGTTTTTTAATTATATTTAACATTAATGAAAATTGATTCGATTACTCTTAGTTATTAAAATGATCAGCCAAACACGCAAAAATACTTCGAAAGAAACATAACTATATATTAGGAAAATTTATATACCATCACTTTCAACTTTACCCCTGAATTGAAATTGCGCGAATCTTGGCACAATTTCAATTCAGTAAGGTATTATATTAATGAGTTATACAAAAAAAATTCTATAACGCTTACTTATATTAGTAATTAAGTGAGGAGGAAAAGCAAAATTATGTATATATATGTATATATATATATATATATATATATATATATATATATATATATATATATATATATATATATATATATATATATATATATATATATATATGAGATTATGAATTCCAAGATCTTTCCTGATTTGGAAGAGAGTCTACCGTTTAAGAAAATCTCAAAAAATTTTCGTTCTGTTTTATGAAATAGTTTAAGATAACAAATAGCGGTTAAGGTAAGTAGATAAACAAGATATATCACTTTTTAATTTACCACACACACACACACACACACACATCACACACACACACACACACACACACTACATATATATATATATATATATATATATATATATATATATATATATATATATATATATCAATGTAATCAAATATATGAAAATAGTTACTCACTTATTTCTTAAGCTAGATTAGATGAATACACTTCTAGGTATTTTTACCGAGCTGTAACTTTTCAATCTCTGATTAACTGTTCGTCATTGATTTTCGTGGCGATAGCTGATTGTTCAGACCTCTGGTCTTCATTCAAATGGTTCATGAGTTCAAATCCCATCTTGTGAGATCATTTCTCCCTAGGTATGGAACCCAGTTTAAATTCTAATTTCCGGTTAAAGCACCACTCATTGCGCAATAAATGAATTTTAAGAAAAATCAAACTATCTTCATTTATATTTTTGAATTATGCTTACTAGTATACAACACTGAAATTTGCACGTTTTATTCATTAAATTCGTCTAATTAGTGTGTGGTTTCACTCTTGTAATTCTGCAAAATTGGAGGTAGGACTTCTGGCAAGTGATGGTTATGTAAGCAACCGCATTTACTTAATCCTTTTCTTTTATTTTAATTTCATATGCAGTGTCTTTCCTATTACAAAACCAATTCCATTAAATTCCAAACATGTGCTAAAAATCCATGATGTATCAAACAGTCCTCTATGTCTTCATTCGGGTAGATTATCAATATCTTGCTCTTGATGTTTTGTTTTCAGTGCGTTTGCCTATTTCTGGAGCTTGAAAACCCACTAAACATAACTTTTTGCCTAATAACTTTGAAGCAAACTCATGAGGTTTACTTCTGGGATGGTGCATTTTTTTCTATACGCCGCACACTAACGGAGGGACATAGAACAGCAAAGTTTTTAACGTCACCGCTGAGCATGATCGATTTTCTGCTGGAAAGATATAAATCCCATTACTTTCATTATTGGTTGTGAGGGTGTAGCTTTCCCTACTAGACCACTGCTGCCCTCCTGTTGTTAATTTTGTAACGAACTCATTTTATTTGTTTTGTCTGATATGAACGAAATTAATAAATTAGCTTTTTATTTTTTGCTGGAATTGATTTATGCTTAGTAACAGGAAGTATTAATTTCTCATGTAGTTACGATTCGCAAACGGCTTTATATTAACTTTTTTTTTTAAATATTTATAGGTAAAAGTGGCTATTTTAGCCCTTTTGTATGTTCATGAGTTAACCTTAACTGCAACCAGACTTATTCTCAGTTAAATATTCTTACAAATATTTATGGGTCTCCTTTCATATTACGATATCTTCCCACGACAAAATTAGTTTTAAAATCCACTTCACCTGCTCATTCAAGCAGATCAACAACAACCCAGGCTTGTTTTCGAGGGTCTCTACAATACCCTTCCATTCCAATCTCAAATCTTCTCCTTCCAAACAGCAGCCTCAACCAAACACGAGATGAAGGTAACGAGAGTTTAATGGCTGAATCACGATACCATTGACGCACCAACTAGTTACAAAGTAAGAACAAAACTCCGAATTCTGGAATGTCTTGGGGCCGCCGAAGACGTCTCATGCCTATTCAAATCTAAACAGCAGTTCCGTGGACTTGGGGTGTTTAGAGCTTACATATTAATCTCGGACTTATGTATTAATGATTTTTCTTCTTCTTCTTCAGTTGGCTGAAGAGAAAACGTGACAGAGCGTGGTGTTGGATTGGAGGCTTTTGACGGAAATGCTTTCTTTTTCTTATTTTTTTTTGTTTTTGGTTTTTTTAATTAGAAATTAACGAAGCAGACGTGTGTTTGATAACGGTCGAAGGGTTTGCCCAGGGTACAAGCGTCGGGTCATCTTTCCTGAGGTGAAGATTGGGTTTCTGTTTATGGTGCTCAGGCCTTTTTATAGTGATGAATGGAACTGGTTAGTTCTCGAGATCAGATAGGATCTGGAGGAAAATATTTTTTTTCTATTATGTGTTGGAAGACTCGAAACTAATACATTGACTTTAATTATCGTAAAATAGATTAGTCACGTGTTATCAGTTGCATACATATTAACTCATAATTACACTTCACAGTTTTAAGATTTTTATTTTTAAATTTCTTATTTTATGTATGGTAATGACATTATATTAACACATGCGCTGTATATATATATATATATCTGTGTGTAATTAATTGTCACAGAAACTATACTCGTAAACATTCTAAGTGGAAAAGTTATAGAAACATTTTTAAAATAAAAGAAGCAGTTCTATTCATAATTTCTTCCGATAGTTTAAGATTATATTACAGCTACAATTGAGAATGAAAAAATGATGTTAAATGTTACAAAACAAAATTTTATTTTAATAAATGTGAAATATGAAATTGAAGAAATATTTAAAACAGAATTGGGTATATATATATATATATATATATATATATATATATATATATATATATATATATATATATATATATATATATATATATATATATATATATATATATATATATATATATATATATATATATATATATATTTATATATATATATATATATATATATATATATATATATATATATATATATATATATATATATATATATATATATATATATATATATATATATATATATATATATATATATATATATATATATATATATATCTTTAAATATATATTTTTGCCATTCAGAATGTTTTCATTAATTAAATATTGAAAATTTTAATAAATAGTTTTCTCACGACTTATTGTTTAATTTTTTTAAAAAAAAATTCGCATTTTAATTACAATTTATTAATAATACTCAAGATTTTAATTTTTGTCCCAATAGAACATTTTAACCATTTTTTAAGTTATATCCCACCCCTAACAATTTTTTTCACTTGGCTAATACGAATTACAAATTGGTAGTTCAGAATATGAAAATATTCTAGTTGAGTACAAACAAAATCCTGTTTTAAATTGTATTTTAGATTATAAACCATAGTCTGTAATGTGGTTTTGTAAGGAAATGTTAATTTAAATACCTTTTTTTTGGTTTTCCCCTCTTATTAGTTATTTCATTAATTTTTCATTCACAATTATTTTTGAATACGTTTATATTTTAATTTTTTTGAACTAACAGGGAATATAGTTAGTACTTTAGACTATCAGCTTGGGGTTCAATCCCGACACAACTCGAGCATGCATGTTCCTAGCAGGTCGAAATTCCCTTTAAACTACAATTTCTGGCCTAATTAGTCCTCGTATGCAACAACTTATAGCTGAGTGAAAATATAACTAACATTTTTCAAAGTAAATCTCATATCAAATTTATTATTTTTATGAAATAAATTGTATCAATTTTTTTAGTTCCACATAATTTCAAATAATTTTATACAGAAAGTGCAATAAAATTTGAGTGGTTAGTTTTATTTAAATACAATATCTTCATAGTTAATACGAAGCATTAAAAGTATTGAATTAAAAAAATCTGCAATCAATCAATTTTGAAGCATGAAACTTATGGAATGATCCCGTATTCGAAAAGATAGCAGGACAACGATAGTAAAATTAATGTTCTCTCCTTAAAGAAGTCATATTGTGAATGAAAAATATAACTAATGCTGTTTATATCATCCATACAGTAACTTCCTAATCGAATATTCAATACAATATTCAAAATATACAATCTAAATATTTAATTATAAGTTCTAAATTAATTAAATGGTTTGAAACATGCAATTTAAATCTTTAATTATAATTTTTAAATTAAAAATATAGAACAAATATTGGATTTAAGTCTTAAAGTGTAATTTCTAAACCAAGGATTCTTTTTACTACATAATGTACACAATTTAAATATTTAAGTATAAATGAAAGATTATAAAACCAGTTTAAAATATGTATATATTATACGCAATAATGTATCGAAAGCAATATATTTTTTGCCTTTATATTAAATAAAAATATTGCCTCTTTTTTGGAGGCACTATAATATTATTATCAGATTTAATCTTCGCATAAACATATTATTCTATACAAAAATATTGATAGACACTCATACTGATATTGAATCAATAGTGATACGTTACTATTTTTAGATGATATATAATCAATGTTAGACAACTTTTTAAGTTTCAATTACAAAAAACGTACAATTCCATGCTTACAAAACGAATAAATCTTAAAATTAAATCTGAAATTCAATAATTTCGTTTTTCATAAAAATGTTACTTTTATTTATATATTTTTTGTACAATGAATTTTATTTTAAGAATAGATTTAAATTAGATTCCTGCAAGACGTTTTCACAGTTTCATAAAATATCATACGTTTAAAAAACTATTTCTAGAGATTGAAGTCATTCAGAAATTCAACCGTCTTGTAATTTTATATCATTTTCAATTGGCTTAAACTTGTAAGATCAACATCTAAACTGACACATTCCTCTTTAAGCCACCCTATATCAGCGATGAAATATTAAACTTTACACAACCTTAAAAGTATTTTGATCCATTAAGTATATGGAAGGCAGGTATCGAACCTACTACCTTATGTACTCGAGAATGATGAAATCTCCAACCAGGTTATGCTCAGTGTAAATATATATGTATAATGCATGTTCATCATGAAATATTTAATATATAATAAAACAAATTAACTGTAAAACCAATAAAAAATCGAGAATAAAAATTAAAACTTCATTTCTCATCAGGGTTCATGATGGTATAACAGTATTTCAATAGACACAGCAGACTGGATTGAATATTAACAACAATAGAAAAAATAGTTAATGACGAGGTAAAATTTTTGTTATTATTGGAAATCAAAGTTCATTCAAGTTAACTCTAATCGTTGAAAGTTTTTCAAAGTTTAAAAAATTTGTTTAATCCATTTTGACGTACTATAGAGATTTATTCAAGCTTTGAAGTCTTAAATAAATGTTTTTAGTTAATTAATTTTGAAATAATTTGTTATGCCATTTTAGTTAAACACATTATGTGATGCGAGATGTATTTAGTAGAAAGAGAGGAATACACCAAAATAAATATTTAGATCTCTTTTAATATACCATTTCAATATTTCTAAAATGCTGTCTAGAAAAATACTTCAATATCAGATGTTTTGATTTTTTTATAAATACATGAGTTTAATTTTTATAAAATATAATGGGAATATAGAAAAGACTACCTTAATAATAAATAGATCTAGGATTAATTAATCATGTCTCCATATCACTTATTGGTATAATTAAAAAATTCTAATCATATTAAAGATAGCTTATTTCTTACGAAATTGACCATCACATAAGTTTATCGGCAACCGTTACGTCTTACAACTAATAAGAAAACAATTTATTTTTAAAATAATTTTAGCATTTATTATAAATTGAAAAATTAAATTGGATGGGAGCAAGGAATTGAAAGATAATTTTCATAGCATGTACGCACGCGTTTATAACCATGTAGATTTTGATGTAATTAAAAGAGAAAAATATCCATCAATCGTAAGTATAAAAAAAATACGAGAATCAATTAGTTTCATGACCACTTAATGACTTTTTCCTTCCGAAACGAAAGAGGTTACGAGATCATGAAATAGAAACTCACATTTCCTTGATTAAATTCGTAGTAAATGATTTGCAGGCAGTCATTAGATGTAATTTTACCTTCATTTGTAAAAGAAATTTACTTTAGCAGGGGAGGTACAATAAGATAAGATTTTGCGTTATTCAAATATTAATTAAAAAATGTTTTTCGAGTTCATTGCGTCGAATTGTTTTACGTATTTATGAATATATATATATATATATATATATATATATATATATATATATATATATATATATATATATATATATATATATATATATATATATATATATATATATATATATATATATATATATATATATATATATACTATATATATATATATATATATATATATTATATATATATATATAATATATATATATTATATATATATATATATATATATATATATATATATATATATATATATATATATATATATATATCTATATCTATATATATATATATATTATATATATATATATATATATATATATATATCTATATATATATATATATTATATATATATATATATATATATATATATATATATATATATATATATATATATATATATATATTTATATATATATAAATAATATATATATATTTATATATATATATATATATATATATATATAATATATATATATACATATATATATACATACATATATATATATATATATATATATATATATATATATATATATATATATATATATCTATATATATATATATATTATATATATATATATATATATATATATATATATATATATATATATATATATATATATATATATTTATATATATATAAATAATATATATATATTTATATATATATATATATAATATATATATAATATATATATATACATATATATATACATACATATATATATATATATATATATATATATATATATATATATATATATATATATATATATATATATATATATATATATATATATATATATATATATATTATGGTGGTGAGAATATATGTATTTAATCGTCCAATAAACATGATTTTAATTCATTTAATCAATCGGTCGGTCATAAAAAATGGCTTTTTCTGTAGTTAAATTGCTTTTCTTATGTTATATTTTGATATCTAATGGATCATACGTATATATTCTTTCTTCCTGGATAATTATTAAAACAACTGATTATTTTTTTGTTTCTGTTTTTTATGATATTTCAATAATTTCTTTTTTACGGGATTCATATAAAAAGGAATTCTTTTGTACATGATTCCCCGTTATGTATAAATCGAGTATCGCTGCTTCTTCAATTTAAAATCACTTTAAATTTTAATAAATTTTACTGCTTGCCTCCGGCGTAAACACGCCAAACAATTACTGATTGAAACTATTTAGTCAGTAATTGCTCGGCGTGTTTACGCCGAGCAGTTGTAACACTTAATAAAAAGAAAGATAAATATCTTGTGCTATGTGTGTAAGGAATGTGTCAAATTAGTTTTGACTCACGCCTCATAGCCATGGATTTTAACAAAAAAAAAAAAAATCTCAGAGTCGGTCGAAAGGAAGGTCCTATGAACCATCTTTGCTGCTGGTCTCATTAGTAACATTTGGAGAAAAGGATATAATTTTAAAATGTATAAGATTTTCAATATTGTTGATATTAGCAAGTTCATAAAACTAAATGAGATGGGCAGGGCCTGTAGCAAGAATGGGCACAAAACAGACATCATATAGAGTTTTTTTATGCAATCCTTTTCAATGAAAGAACAAGAGGAATGCCCAAAAAGAGATGGAAAGACTGTGTGGACAAAAACCTTGCCATCCTAAATAAAGTCGATTTCTGTCGATTGGAAGTCGATTTCTGTGAGAGAGGCAATGGGAAAATTTACTGAAGAAGATCCAGTCTTATAAAGGGCTATTTTATCAATGCTGATAATGACGCGAATTGTACGTATGTAAAACAATTTTACAACCACTGTCAAATTTTAGGAATTAGATAAATTCGGTTGATATTTCAGAAAAACTTATTATGTAAATGCTGTTCTCTTTATGTAAATAACTTGGGAGATATGGTAAATAGTAAGCTATGGTAAAAACGAACATAAGGTGAACTATGCGCTAAATAACCCTAGGGAGCTATGGTAACATAGAACATATTTGCAACGTTTACTTCTCTTAAGGAAATGATATTAAAATAAGAAATATTAAGTAAATGATATTAAGAAAAACATTCATTGAGACTTTCAACAACAATAGGTAGGTTGTTTATATCTGCTTTTAGACTACACAAATACTAAGTTGAATGATTAGTATGAGGTTTTTTTAACATAATGGCTGAGAGACTTTTAAAAAGTTGCATTATTTAGACATAATTTTGTTTTTTAAATATAGTTATTGGAAGGCTTATAAGAGAAGTTGCGTTGTTTAGATTAAAGATCTTCAATTTCATCAAATCCTAATATAAGCGTATACAGAAGATTAAGTTTTAAATACAGAACAATTAATTTAAAAACGAAACACCTTCGTAACCGTTATCACTCTTAAAGAAGTTACATTTCTTATAAAATTTCGTTGAGATTTTCAGCAAAGAAAGATAAATTGCTTAAACCTACTTTGGGCTTGGATGTCCTTTGAAACTAGTGAATACTACGTTTTTTTGTTTTTTTAAATAATGACAGTAAAGTATTTTATAAAGAGTGTTATATATTAGTAGAAGTCTCAGAAATATTAATATAGCACTTTTAAACTAGGTATAGGCAAATTTTCTTTAATTTAGAGCCTACATTTTTTTTTTACATTTGTCATTAAAAAATAAATAAATAAAAAATAAAAAAACTGATGACTACTGATTCTTACCCCCAAAGGTTCCTTACTATCAGTTAAAATCAAAATTAGGTCCACTTTTTTGTAAGAGCTATCTTATCAGATTCTAAAAGTGCACTTTAAGCTCTTTTGAATAATCAAATAGTTCCCAAAGAGTATTAGAATAGACAAATATAGACATTAATTAGTACAATGGATTCCTGCCCATAGTGGATCTATGGGCAATGAGAAAGCTGATGCACTGGCAATGGAGGGAGTTTTGATAGGAAAACATAAACAATAAGAAAAACAACATATAAATCGTCCTCTTTCTTTTCACGTGACTAAATTGTTTATTAACCTGACTCTTAAACATGGTATGATTCAACATACAAGGGATGAGAGATGGAAGATTCTTGTGGTAGAGAGAACTCTTCTCACTTTTCCAAGGGGCTCTGCTTAGGAGACTGACTGTTTCCAGGACCATCTTTGTAGAATTAGAGTCTAGTCAACCAATGATCTTTGTACACTTAAATATCTGTACTGTCGTACTTCCTCAGTATGAGGACATTGTCAAAAAGTATTGGACAGCTCTGTGGGCTGGAGTGAACTTATGTAAGCGCTAAATATTCGACATTTGTAAAGCGAAAAAAAATCATTAACTAATCAAAACGCTAATTTTATTTGAAAATATATTTCGATTTAAAAATCTGAAATAGTCGTTTCAATTCAAAAAGTCATGAATATAAATTATTCATAGTAAACTGCAATGCTGATATTAATTTTACGAAAATCTGATGCTGTAAAAATTGTCATTGGTTTTCATTAATATAAAATTGTAAAATAAATAAATAAATAATAAAGACATGGCATTAAGTTAACTATTGCATCATCGAATGTTATATTTCTTGCATGACATGCTTCGTAATTATTCACATTTCTACAATGTAAGCAAATGCCTTGTTTTAAAATGCATTTGTTTATCGTGACAATAAACTTTCCATTTTTAAGCATTTCAATGACATAAAGAAAATCAAACTAAACTTCACATTCTTTTTAATATTTAAAATAATTTTTGGGTCTCTGGATTATACTTCGTATTATCATGATATTAATAATTAATTTATTTTCATTTTATTAGTTATCAAATAAGTACACAAATATGCATGTTGCTAAATTAAATCATTCAAATAAATTAACGAAGGAACCTCAACTTAGTAAAAACTATTATTTAAACATTGTTTTTCTATAAGTGGGGCAATTACGTAATTTAAATTAGATTTCTATTTTCACAAATATTTTTTTCCATAAATATTAGATTTGTATTTTTTTCAGTCTTTATAAATGGAAAGTTGTTTTAAACATTATTCGTGAGATTTTCACATATAAGCTTGAAGCAAAATTTATGAAACAAAAGTATCAATATTATGCCCTAACCGTAACTGAAGAAAGAAAAAGAGTAACAGGTACAAAAACCCAAGGTGACAGAGGGTTGCGTGTCACCAAATAGTCGCCAACAGGCATCAAAACAAAAAAAATATAGGGAAAAAATCGGAACAGAGGGATAAAAAAAATACCCAAGAGCTGACGCTAATCCCTTATATTGTAATTAAGCGAAGGTTTCCCTACTCAGTTAAGGAGCAAGTCTGGCCTAAGCAATCAAGTTAACAGTCCGATCAAATTGTCGTTTTCATGCTCAGCCAAGCGGACCGAGATTACGGACGTCGATAGTGAGGACTCGAGCTCACAGCCGGAGATAAGTTCACGATCACATAACTTTTTTTCTCATATCTTCCTAATGAGCAGCTATTATCGGATCGCTCACAAAACTTTTAACATACGTGTGAAAGAATGAAGATGGAATTTGACCGACGGATAATGACGACAGGAGGGGGTGGGGAGTGGCCAGGGAAAAACTCGTTATGTTTGATGACTGTCCGCCGACAATTATTGATACACAGTCCCGAAAGGAATTATGATACTCCCATAGTTTTTATAGACCCTTAAAGGAATTTGCATGATGAGGGCAGTTAGTAATCGTCATTAGCTCTCTAATGAAAAGTGAGATATTGTCATAAAATATTGTAAAGGAACTGAATGTATGAGAAGAATATTTGTATTTGATGGTCCAATAAACATGATTTTAATTCATTTAATCAATCGATTGTAAAGCAAATGCCTTTTTTTTATCGAATCGCTCTTCTTTTTTTTATTATATTCTCATATCTAATTAAGCACATAAAAAGGATTATTATCGTAATTGAATTATCATGAATAGCATGTATAATAAGTCGTGAAATAAATTATATGTATATATATATATATATATATATATATATATATATATATATATATATATATATATAAACAGATTTTACTCTTAACCTAATCACATGTAATTAAATTTAAAAGGTTCTTTTTTAAAATAATTATAAGCATTCTGTAGTTAGCTATAAGTGGATTTGTAAGTTAATCCATAGAAATTAATTCTTGATTGAAAACAATATTTCTCCATTCTTAAACACATATTTGGAAGTATTATATCAAGTAAAATACGTATTCCATTGATATAAATTTGCTCCCTTTTCCAATAAAATTTTATTTGGTGTTTAAAAAATATTTCAGATAATATTCGTAATATAGAAAATAATTTTTATCTGTAAAGTCAGTATTATTTAACTTTGGAAATCAGCACTTTTTTTAAAACAATTGTGAGTTATTAATTTAACAGTCAACAGTTTTCAAATACTTTTGAAAATTGGTTCTTATAATTTTAAAATAACTTTTAACAATTTTACTTTTCACATAAGTAATCTTTTGTAAATTTGTATATATATTTATCACAGTTCTGTCATTATTAATTAGTACATTTTAATAAACATATTTATTGATATTAAAATCAAACACAAATATAACAGAGCGATAGAGCGTATATGTCGTTGTTTCAGTTTTCGAATGACACTTCTGTATCTTTGTATCTCTGTATCTATTTTCGTTTACGAAGTGTCGGCCTGCGGACCAGGCCTTTACTTCTTCATCTGTGATAAGTCCTTGAAGGAAGACATTGCGGTACTGACAGGGAACGCTAGTCTTGAAGCGTCGAGTTTTGGCGGTGAGAGCCAATCAGCAGAGAGCTGAGGGACAGAGCAAAGAGTTGAAAATTTTTATTCTTCTTAAGAATAGAGGTAATAATAAAGTTGAAATAAAATTGTTATATACATTGAAAATAGAAAAAATAAGAAATAATCCTGAATAAAAGAAAAATATTAGGTTAAGTAAGGCTATATACTCTATATATAAATAAATTATATTAAATATATTTATCTAAATAATGTCTGGCGATTGGCCTATATTTACAGTCTTCTATGAGATACTCATAGCGAAAAACTTGATTAAATGCACCATCTGTGCAGTTAATTCCTTTATCGTAGAATTTTTTATTTAGGTTAGCAATATGCTCGAGAATATCAATAATTTTCTGATCTTTTGAAATGTTTTTATTGCGAATATAGTAGGGCGCCTTCGTAATTTTTGTAAGCATTTTATGTTGATACACTCTAAGTTTGTGTTTGTTTCTTGGCGTAATAGTATTCCACACAGGTGAAGCATAGGTGATGATGGGTCTTAACATTGTAAGGTGGAGCAGTCTCTTGAGTTTTAGTGTTAAATTTGAATTTTTTCCAATTAAGTTGAATAGGCATCCATAAGCTTGATTGGTTTTTTTAATAACGTTATTGATATGTGCAGTCCATGTAAGTTGAGTAGTAAATGTTAATCCAAGATATTTAATGGTTTTCACTTCCGGAATGATTTTATCAAATAGATAGAGAGTTTATTATGTTGAAGTAATTTTATTTTATTTCTCTTTTTTCTATTAAATACTATAAGTTGGGATTTATATTTATTCTTTATTTACTGCACCAGTTTTCGATGTTAATTAACGCATTTTGAAGCTTATGAATAGCATTATTCGGCCTCATAGAATCAGCTATAATATCAGTGTCATCTGCGTAGAAAGCAATTTGAATTGAGTTATTGTCCAAACCGGGGAAGTCATGGGTGAAAAATAGGTATAAGATTGGGCCCAGGGACTCCAGCTTTGATGTTCAGAGTAATAGAGTTTTCATTAATGCATTTAATATGGAAGAAGCGATGAGTTAGATATGAGGTGATGAGTAAAATTATATCAGTGTTTATGTTGAGTTTTATGAGTTTGTATAGTAGGCCTTCGTGCCATACTCTATCGAAAGCTTTTGCTACGTCGAGCATGACCATAGCTGTATACACATTGCAATGAATATTTTGACCATAATCTCAGTAATTCTTATAAGTTGTTTAACAGTTGATAAGTTGTTTCTGAAGACATATTGTTGTTTCGGAATTAGGTGAAGATAACATTTAATTCTATTATAAATTATTTTTTCAAATATTTTTCCTAAAACTGGAAGCAGGCTGATAGGTCTGTAGTTTTCAGGAATTCTAGGATCTTTTCCAGGATTTGGGAAGAGAATTATGGTAGCAGTTTTCCAGATAGTTGGAAAATATGATATTTTAAGGCAGTTATTATTATTATTAATGAGTTTGCGAATAAAGTCCAATGGTAAATATTTGATCATATTGTTGGTAATATTATCTTCTCCTGGGGCTTTTTTGGTCTTTAGCTTTTTAATAATTTTAATTATTTCATCATCATTCAGTGGTGTAATGGTATTATGAGGAATATTAGCTTGCATATAGTTTTGAATAAATGAATTAATACCATTGGTGAAGGACTCATCTATGACTTTGTTTGGTTGAAATTGTAGAAATATGGTATTTGCAAAGATGTTCAGTTTTTCATAGTTTGTATAAACTGGTCCATTTTGGCCATTAATGCAATGATTAGTTGTTGTTTTTCTTCTTAATTGTTTTGCAAAATTCCATATAGAGTTGTTTTCTGTGCTAAGGCTTTCTATTTTATCTTGCCATTGTTTAGTCCTATAGTCTGTGCTGAGTTTTTTAATTTTCTTATTAAGTTTGTTGACTGTAGTTTTGAATCGTGGGTTCAAGGTTTTATGAAATTGTTTCCTGGTGCGATTTCTTTCTTTTATGATTTCTCTTATGCTATTTGGTAATTTTAAGTAATTTTCGTGGTATTTAATTTTATGGATTGCTATTTCTTTTGCATGATTGATATTTTCATTGAAAAAGTTTATATCATTATTTATTTTATTTTTAATTTCTTGATTATTATTACTATTGGGTTGATTATTGTTGATTAATAATTGATTTTCTTTGTTAACTTGATCTTGAAGAATATTATAATAGAGTTACCAGTTGGTTCTGAACAAAAATTTATTTGTAATATTTTTCTTTATTCCCAGGCATCTAAGAACTGGAAAGTGATCAGAAGAGAGATCATAGATAGTCTGTGCTGATAGTGGGTAGCTGGTATTTGTACGAAAAATGTCCAAGATGTCTCCTTGGTGTGTATAGTGGAAGTGCGTAGGTTCGATTGGAGCAATTATTTTTAAATTATAATTTTGAGCTATTTCTAATAGTTTAGTTCCATTTTTATTAATAGTGTTGCATCCCCAGGTGATGTTCTTGCTGTTAAAGTCACCTCCAGCAATTGTAGGAATATTAACAGGTAGAATGTTCATAATTTCTTGGTCTTGTAAATTATGCTTAGGTCTGTTGTAATAGTTAGCAATTTTGGATTTTAGATTATTTCCCAGGTTGATGATAGCTGAAGTTTCTTCAAAACCATCTCCTATTTCGCCACTATACAGTGTGGAATTAAAAGATCTTTTGATAATAATTGCGGTTCCTCCACCAGCATGATGTATCCTGTCAGTACGATATACGTTGTAGTTTGGTACATTAAGAGTCATATTTGGTCTTAAGTGGGTTTCTGTGATTATGGCAATGTCTATATTATGTTTATCTAGAAAATTCATGAATTCAGTAATTTTAGGCTACGTGCGTTCCAATTCACAATTTGAATAGGTGAGAAATTTAAGCTTTTAATTGTCATTGTTGGTTGAGGTTGCTGTATTTTGTGCAGCCATTGCTGCATTGAATTGTTTGAGCTGATTAATAAGATCTGTTATTCCTGAGTTTTTGATATAAGAGATTAGATTTTGTAATTCAGAAAAAATATTTTTTGCTTCATTTATAGTTTCTTTGTTTTTACTAATGGTTTCATTCTTGTGGACTAATGCATTTGCATAAGATAGCTGTGGATTAGTGCTTGGAATAATCTTGCTTTTGATGGCCTCGACTGAATGACACTTCCTCTCTTTTTGTTTCTTTTTATATCGTTTTCAAGTTCAAAATTGTTGCCATCTCGCTTTTACAAAATGAGTTTCATAATCAATTAATCAACATTAGTTTTCGATGTCGATTATGAAACACAACATATTCATACATTTTTCATCGGAATACTTATATGAAATATTCATGTTTAAAGACTTATATAACTCTATTTAATATTTTCCCTAATTTTTTAGTCTACAGTTAGAATTATTAATTCAAATTTATTGTAAAAGAAAGTGCTCCGTAGATTGATATTTCTATTCCCTTTACTTTTATTTTTTATTAATTATTAGCTTTAATGTCTACACTGCTTCTGGTTTATTTGTGTATGTGTTGAAGGCCTGATTTTTTAAATTTAAAATATTTAAGCGGAATATACTTTAATTTAATTTTAGTTTATCACTTCGGATAATATATTTCAATTCATTTGCTCAAGCAGAGAGAAATATATTTTTTAATATATTATTGAGTGAATTGATAATTCATATTGAAGTGGAAATATTACAATTTTGATCTTTATCTTAATACACACTAAATATTTGTGTATGAATAGATCCTTTAAATTTGTAATCAATAAAAAACAGATTTAATTATCAAGCAAATATTGGATTTCATAGGGCAAAAAATTAGAGATTTTGAAGAAAAACACTTATTTTTTGCCCTATGAACGTTTACATAAAAACGAACAAAACGAACATAAAAACACATTACGTTTTATAAAAAATAATATATATATATATATATATATATATATATATATATATATATATATATATATATATATATATATATATATATATATATATATATATATGTATATATATATATATATATATATATATATATATATATATATATATATATATATATATATATATATATATATATATATATATATATATATAGATTCGATTACTACTCAAGTTTAATTATATATATATATAATTAAACTTGAGTAGTAATCGAATCTCAGGCAACAAAAATTAACTCTATGAAGAATTACATATAAGTTACTTCAAAAATCATTCTTGAACTTGGTTAAGTCCTTATTAAAACTTTATGAAAGCAAATGGAAGATGCATTTCTTGTAAACATTTAATACCTGGTCAATTGAATATAACATGACTATTCAACAAACTAAATATGTCAGAAATTTTAAATGCAGTGCAAAATTTCCATACCACAGTTTCTAAAGCTCATTCCATGGTTCTTTGAATCGATTGAACACAGATGAATTAAACTTTGTGTAGAATATGATAGCTATAAAAGCTAGATATCAAAATTTTTGATACTATAAGCTCAAGGCATTATAAAACGCAATAGATTCATTTTTTAACGATTGTTAAATCTCTACCATTTGTTACTAACATATTTATAAATGTGTTCTAAATATTGATGGAAATTTAAAAGGATGTATAAAACTAAAGGTTAAAAGGAATAGGGGTAAATTTCTATTTATGAAAAATATTTAAATGTTCACAGTCAATCCGTTGGACATTATTCAGTTGATGAAATTGCATGATTATTTCTAAAACCATTTTAACTCTTTTTCATTATTATGCAATCACAACGTTCATGTAGTGATATTGACTGACCAATATAGTTCCTGATGCGTTACAGCCTTTTCTCTTAGAAGGACAGATTGTCCAAATTATTTCTTTTGACGAGTAAAAAAATATTGGTATTTTGAAATGTGAAGATATAACAAAAACTAAGTACAAAATTAAAAATTAAGCTTATAGTTTTCTTATAAACAAAAGGCTTCAGTGACTTAGTAGCTTCACACCGCTTCCCGTTAAGATTAGTAATGTAAAGCATCATTTGCCGCGGACAGTGATTGGGAGGGTGACCACATTCCCTCTCACTGAGTTGCTGGATCTTCGTGAGTTGGAGATGTGTCCACATTAATCTGTCCAAACATTTTCCGTTGGTATGGCGAGGATGTGAATTGGAGGGTACCAACTCAGCGTGACCTCGTCACCTGACCGGGGTTCAAAATGACGAGGCTCTTAGTGATGGGCGAGTATTTCAAACCAAACTTAAGACAGCCCGGAGCTCGCCTTCACCGCTCTCTTTCTATTTATAAAAAAACTAATGTTGGTGTTAGCAAGACATTAAACTTGAGATTTAAAAGAGGTATTGCAATTATTAAATTAAAATTCTATTAATTAATGAGATTTTTGAAAATTTAAATCGTCCTTGCCGATTTCAACTAATTATAAAGTGTATGTTTTGTCTTTTTCATTTTGCTTTTTCTTCTGTTCTATTGTTCACATGTTGCTGGCTTGAATCAATGGAAAACGGCTTATCGAACCGATGCTTTGGTCCGTATATAAGAAATCGTTTTGTCTGCAAAATGAGCTTCGACACTATTCTCAGACATTCGACAGTGAATTTCGCCTTGTTTGCTACCGCTCAAAGAATTCAATTTGTTGTTGTTGTTGCTTATGACACTTGGACAAGCCAAGCTTGCTATGCCGTTGGCTATGCAAATTAAGTCAATAGGGAGCGTTTTTCGTTTTGGATCAGAGCACCACGAAGGTGAAAGTACGACTTTGCTCTATTAAGGTGCCTCGTCATTTTGAACCACGGTTAGGTGACGAGGCCACACCTGAACTGGCACGCTCCTCTCCACATTCACGCCACACCAGCGGAAGGACTTTGGACGTCACAGATTAAGTCACAGACAGTGGACACGTCCCCAACACACCGAGTTCCAGCAACCCAGTGAAGGAGAGTACACAGAATTCAATTTAAAAGCAGGCAGCAAATTCGTCGACAAGTCGGGTGTACGACGCCTTCCCAATACGATGTGTGACGTGGATGAAACGTTATTTGACGTCATGGATACTTTAAACCAATGAGAATTGTAATAAAGTGATATAATGATGATCTCAACTGGAGCGAAAGATGCAACCCCTTTATGGTTAATAGAAGTTTTATAGTGTATATATCCATGGATATCACATAACAGGAGAAAATATCGCCAACTGAATTTTAAAACTTTTTGTCAATATCTCTCGCCACTTTTCATATACATAATGTATCTTCATATATCAATTATTTCTTGAGAAAGTTAATTTAATTCAATCATTTATTATCAGTATATTAATTGAAAAAAATAAATGTATTTATCTTGCGAAATAATTAATATTATTTGCAAACCAAAGTGTTCATAAAGTGCGTGCATTTTTGTGATTAGGAAAGCTGTAGTAATTGAAATTGTTGTCAGGTTAATAACAATTTCTTTTTTCCCAATAAAGGAAATCTTATATGTCAACCTTGTATTCGAAGATATTGATCACTTGTGATAAATCACCTCCTACCCTCGACCTCAATGTGCCAGAATCAATTGCAAATTTGTCTTCTGAAGAAATCATACCTGATCGTATAGGATAATAGATTATCGATCCAATATTACCGAACGAAATCTATTTGCTCGTGATACATATATTTTATTAAAAAGAAATTTTGAAAATTATATTATAAAATTTAACAATTTGAGAGATTTTTTAAAAAAAAAATCTTTTAACTGTTGTAGAATTTTTACTTAAAAATGTTAGGCAACAAAAAATATTAAATAAAAAATTTATATTAGTTAATACAAACCACAATTATGATAACATAACACTTTTTATATTAAGTTATAATTATTTTTATAAGTTATAATAATATAACATGCTTTATTTCATTTTCTTTACATATATTATTTTTTATACTTATAGTTACGTTAATTTATTGAATATGGAAGAGGAGGAAATCAAAAAAATTCTATATAGAGAAAAGCCGAATGTCTTTTCAAATTTTGTTTTACAGTTTTATTAGTTATTATATTATTATAGTTAATTATAAGTTGAACGTTGCGTTTTCTCATATTAAATATAAGTACACATCTTAAACGTTTTTTAAAAACTATTTTTTATTAAGTTATTTTCTAACGTCAATTAATTATTTTCGAATGTCAACAATTGACGCTTAATTCTATTTAAAAAATCTTGTACAAAACTTATTTGATGAAATTTGGAACTTTATCGTTAAATAGAAAATTTAATATAAAATAACATAAAAGATTTTGGCAACAAATAATAAAACTATATTATTTCTACAGAAAAACTTTTTGTTTAATAAAAATCGCATTTCATGTTTAAAGTAGTGTGGATATCAAATCTAGCTTAACTTGTTGAAATATTAAAAAATTATAAAATGAATTATCTGTTTTCCCTAATTATGCAAATAGTCCAGAGCATAAAATTCTTTCAGAAGATTTTTCCAAGTGTAAAATTAATTTAAATAATTTTCATGTAAGAAATGGATTGAAATAAGTTATTTTCAAACTTGTAGCCACACCCACTTTAGTTAGAGCTTAAATAAAGGCAATTTAAAAGAAAAATTTTAAAGATTTTTCTTTTAACGTCTGTTTTAAAAAATTGTCTTTTCGAAGGGCTTTATTCAACAAACCATATTCATATATTATAAAAGTGCGAAACATAAAAAGAACTTCCAAGCAATTCTACTGGATAAGTAGAATTCAACACCCACCTCACATTGTTTAATAATTACTAAATAATCGAATTTACAACATTCTGCTCTTAAAAGTGCAAGCTTAAAAAATTAGGTCACTAAAGAATGCATATACTATTTTAATGTCAAATCTTAATTCGAAATTATCTTTCTTAAATATACAATCATTAAAATTTTACTGTTTTGTTATTTTTAAATTAGAGTCTGTTAAAAAACAAAAAAAAATTATATAATATTAAAATGCAATCATTTTTCTTTTTGTATTTTTTCTAATGACAAAAATGTTTTTTCTTTCTTTGTACCTCTGTGTAGTAAATTATTTCTTTGTAATTTGTTTCAGTGTTTAAAATTATGCAAGTACGTTGTCTGCAGAATATCTGATATTTTCTTTTGTGGTACAACTCAACTCACCTCCTCCATTTAACATGTGGAACACAGCCTCATTGCGCACACCTGGTCACTCTTAACTTACTAGGCATGCGCACACAAGATGAGGGGGAGAAAAGAAGTGCGTGTCTGAGAGCTTTACTTTTCAGATTTTTTTACAGAGGAAAACAAATATAAAAAAAGACGAAAAAAAGGGGCTTTGCGATTAAATTGTTTGACGATCTGAATACTCAACGAGGGATAGATTTTTACAAAAAAATTAGGTATTGACTTATTAACACAAGCTCAATATAATCCTAAATTTTAACTTGAAGATCTCCGTAAAGTAGCTTTGTGTGCTTAGCTGTATGAGGTGAATAATCAAATTTCTAGATGATATTATCATTTGATAAGATATGATTATCATATGTGATGATTATTTGATAATATGATGTATCACAATGATATGTATGAAGTTATTACATAGTGTAGTAATATGATAAATCATTAAAATATCACAATGATATGACACTATGTTCATTAATGTATTGTAATTCAATGAAAAAGTTCTAGATATTCTTTGATTTTGTCATAATGATATTGATTCTTGCAAACATTTTGAGACTTTCATCATGTAAATACTTTAGCGAATCATCTATTTTTAAAAGTATCACACACACACACACACATTTTTATGAAAAATCAAAACGGTTAATTACAATTTGTTAACTGTTTTCTCCATACAAAGAACTTTAATCAAAATACTTTATTATTTTTTTTTTTACAAAAAAGTGCTTAAATTTGAAACTAAATTTAAAAATTATCTTAATCCCCTTTTTTGTATAATAACAGAATGAAAGATATATTATGAAAATGAAGCTTTCCGTCAACTGCATCTTATACTCAAAACATCGATATATCTTATCGACATATCGATGAAACTTGCATGGGTGATGATGATATGATAATTATTTTTCATGCTCTTTTGGTAAGACTCTTTACATGTGCACTAATCATTATTTAAATAACAGCATTTCAAATGTAACTAAAAAGTAGTTTGTGTAATTATGAAGGAAACAATGTGACCTTTAATTATTAATTATAAAATAGCTTAATTTTTGAAAATTTGCGGCACTATCTTGCTTTTGAAGGATTTAACAAATTAAAAAAATGAACTATTTTATAGCAAATTATTTTGTATTTACTATCTTCTTGGCAAATTTTCATCTAACAAGAAAAATATTTTATTAAAAAAAATTTAGTATCATTTTTAAATTTTCATTTTTTAAAAAATGGCCTTGAATTCAATAAGGAATATAATTTTGTATATCTTTATTTAACACATTCTCTTGATAATTCTTTATCACACTGTTGATTTTATTATATATTCGATGTTGCAAGTAATTTCCATAATCTAACGTTATGAAATGTATATAAGAATGCAAATGCCGCATCTTAATTCATTATAGTAATAGTTAATTTTCTTATTGATGCCTTTTATAATGCAAATATTGTAAATTTGTTAGGCCATTTAAATTCTCCTGATTTTAATAATTATTAGATGACTTATTAGTTGGAAAATTGAATATATTTAGCATGCGGAGATACAAATGATATTTATGCATAATTTATTATTGCTGTAAGATTTGGTATGGCATACCATTTATAATAATCTACTCTAACTAATTGGCAGGAACGAGTGAGAACAATTTAAAAAATGACTAAATATTTTCTTATTTAGTCATTTTTTAGTTTGTTTCTAAATTTTTCTAATAGTTTTATCATTTTTTATTATTTTCTACACTGTTTATTTATTTTATAACTGGATCATTTTCATAATTGAAACTATTTTGAGCTTCCAAGAAACTTTCCAGTCTTTTTTCTAATAATATATATGTGTTTTTCTTCAATTTGTTAGTCAATCTACTTATGTCTTACAGTTTGCTGTAACTTTTTAGCCCTTATATTTCATGGCTTTAAGCGTTATTGAGATTTTTTTCTCTCTGGCAGCTCTGTCGCAACCATTTTTAATTTTCTGGGGGAATAATGCCTGGGTATATAAGATAAGTGCTGTAAAGGAGGGAAAAACCCAGGTTTTTTCCCGGAAATAAAACCGGTTTATTCCTTTGGGAATTTTAAAAATTCCCGGAAATTTCGAAAGACTTCGAAAGTTTTGAAATTTTTCAGATGTTTTAGAAATTTTTGAAGTTTTTTTTTCCAGCAGATAATTTTTAAAATAAATAAAAGTCCACTTATTTTATGATTTAAATACTAATTACAGTAATAAAGTTTTCCTGGAAAAGAAAGCAATTTTGTATTAATGACAAATTTAGAGTAACTTCAAAAATTAATGTTGAGGAAGTATTTTTTCTCTTTCTTTCGCTGTACGAATTTAGGAATTTGTAACTACAGAAGCATGGAAATGTCAATATTTATTCAGACAGTCCTGAAAAATAACTGTTCATATTTTTATTAAATATTAATCTTGTTATTATTTTAACAAGTATTTTTGTTTTTCTCAGTACGAGAAAGTAATTAATTTTAGTATTAGAAAACAGATCATATATATATATATATATATATATATATATATATATATATATATATATATATATATATATATATATATATATATATATATATATATATATATATATATATATATATATATACATATATATATATATATATATATATATATATATATATATATATATATATATATATATATATATATATATATATATATATATATATATATATATATATATATATATATATATATATATATATATACGTAGTTTACTTCACATCTCTTTATAAATATACTCTTTATAAATAAAGTCAATCCATTAAACAAAAAATGATTGGTTGAGTTTTGATGGGAATTCCCGAGTAAATTCCCATGGTTCAAAATTCCTGGGAATTTTACATCTGTACATAAGATACAGCTAAATACTTTCTGACACACGTCTGTGTTATAAATGATTGTATGAAAAACAGATACTTTACTACAGTTTACGACAGTATAACAGAATAAATCCGGTTCATGATTGTCAATATATGACATCTCTTCTCTTTTCATTAAGCTATTAATGTTGTGAACAGAATGTATAAAATTGTTTTATGAAGAGAATGCGTTATAAAGAGAAGTAAAATCTTCTCAAATAGAACTAATGTCTTTACCCAGGATAAAAACTGAAATTCATGCTTGCATTTTGTAATTATGTTTAAAAAAAGCAAAATAAAGTAAAATTTAATAAATTTCAATTTTTTCTTTTCCAAGTCAAACTTTCTATAATTTCGGACACACAAAGCATAAAGTAAACTTTCTACAGTTTTCAAAAACTTCTCTTATATCATAAATAGCTAATAGTTTTAACCTAAGTCAAAAAATAGTTATGATTATTTAAAAACCCGTCGCAATTCGAAAACAATAACACTGGGTACTTCAGAATATGTTGCAGTTAGCTTTCAGATAATGGCCCTCAACAAGGAATAGGTCCATACCAGGCTTGTCAAGGTCGACTATTATCTTTTGACTTTCTTCATAAATTATTTGTGCACCAACTGGAGTTCGAAGTATAACGTCTTTTCCTGGGCGTAACTAAAGCTCATTTTTTTTACCTTACTTGGTCTGCATATTCTTCTAAGTGGGAACTTCATTAGTATAATTCACAAAACTTTTATAGAAGTTCATTTCACAAATGGTATTCTTGAGGAGATATCTTATGCAAACCTGTGGTAGCTGTCGTAAACGTGGACAACAACATTGAACAAATGAAACAGCAGTACCCCAATATACAATGTTCCAAATATATTATTAATGTTTGCAATCTATGATCCAATCTTGCAATTCCAAGCTAATGCGCATCTGCGTCAACCGAACTCGCCAGCAGGTGCGTCCGAGGCAGGACAAGCCACTTGGCGAGTTACGGGCCACCACACAACGCAGGCAGCAGGCGCACATAACGCTTTTTTGAGTGGGTGTTCCAGATCTTGCGAAGCAGAAGAGGGGAAGGGTCCTTTCAAACATACCTCGGGAATGAATAGCCTTAAAGAAGAAAGTAAGGAAACTCGAGATGAGTGATCAGGCTTATGCAGAGGGTGAACACCAGCAGGTGTGTTGTATTTAATACCGCAGCGGAAAAAAAAACTTTTTTTATTCTATCTCTTCTTTTCTTCTTCTTCTTCACTCCCTTTTCACTTTTACGATAGTAAAATGGGGACGTTTTTCTATGGATGTTTGGCACCACCCCACCTCTCGCTTGCGACCAAAGCAGGTGGAGAAGCGAGGAAAAACCAAAACAAATACACGTCACGACTTACAAGTGCAAGGACACTCATTGTTTTTCTTTCTCTGGTTACAAAAAGAACAGGGTTTGGGTTTTTAAGAACTGGTATTTAACATTTAAAACAATGACATCTGAAAAACTAACATCAAACTAAGGTAATCTACGTTCTTCTCTTTTCGATAAGACATGACATGTTCTGACATTTTTTTTGTTTTGGATGCTATTTGGTATGACTCAAAATTTTCTCGTATCATTTAAAGCTTCCTATGTCGTTCTCTAATTTGAAAAGTCAAACTTGTTTCGTCTTTAGAGTAGTGTTAGTGTTTTCTACTTTATAATTTTTTTTTAGAAATATCAAAGGTATCTATCTATTTTAAAGTGTCCACAAGTGTGATCATGAAATTAATTATTTGTTTGAAAATATAAATGTTATACATCTGATAAATCAAACATAAAATACAAGCTTCGTCATTTAAAAATTATATTTTTAGGAGAATAAAAATTAAGTATAAAGAAAGTATTCTGCCATTATCTGGAAAAAATAAAACATTTAACGAATATTTTTCATTAAATTTTTTAAAAATGAAATGAAAATAGAATAGACTAAATACATATATACACAGACCAAAAACGGATTAAAATAAATAAATACATAAAATAAATGACCAGGAGATAAAATTTTTAATCTGATTTGAGAATGAGATTTCATAAAGAGAAAGATTTGTTTCCTTCAAAACACTGAGTACAACAGAAACAGAATCGGCTCAACAATGTACAACATTTCTTTTTAGTTCTTCTAAGTTCTCAAATTTGAAACGAAGCCAAATATATGATGAATTAATTTTTACTATCAAAAGAAAGATAATATTTTAAAAAATCTTAAAAAAAATCAGTGTGCTACGTTTCCTATTATATTTGCATCTTTACTCGATTCATTGAACAGTAAGTAAATTAAAGATGGCCAGTGGTAAGGCAGGTAAAAAACGTTGAACTTGATCTGTAATTTTAAGGTTTTTGCATTACAATAAGTAAAATCATACAAGCAGTAATCGGATAGTTTTAAAAAATTATTTCCAATGATTAGACAATAGCTATTTTCCTTCTCCTCGAATTTTCAAGTACAGTATGGAACTGTATCACGGACATAGTGAAATCAGAACACCATTCTAATATATATATATATATATATATATATATATATATATATATATATATATATATATATATATATATATATATATATATATATATATATACATATATATATATATATATATATATATATATATATATATATATATATATATATATATATATATATATATATATATATATATATATATATATATATATATATATATATATATATATATATACACACATATATATATATATATATATATATATATATATATATATATATATATATATATATATATATATATATATATATATATATATATATATATATATATATATATATATATATATATATATATATATATATATATATATATATATATATATACATACATCATATATATATATATATATATATATATATATATATATATACATATATATATATATATATATATATATATATATATATATATATATATATATATATATATATATATATATATATATATATATATATATATATATATATATATATATATATATATATATATATATATATATATATATATATATATATATATATATATATATCAATTTAGTGAAAGGCACAAGCCATTTGACATCTCTGATGGAAAGAAAAATACCTCCTTCCAGCTAAGCGATCTAATTCAGAGAATTCCAGGACTTTTTGATACATGACTACATAATTGTATTGTACTCAGTTGTTACGTAAGTTCGTCAATTCCAGTAAAAAAATTCCAACAGGGGCCATAAACCAATCACACATCAAAATATGGAGAAGCTGGACCGGCGTTGACTAGCTTCCATAACATTGTAATATAAATGGGACATTGTGAAAATAAACGTTCTTTGATATACCAAAAGGTATAAGTAGTCCGGCATCTAGAATTTTCTCTTCTTTATAAAATGAAGACGTCACTACCGCATAAATACTTCTTTATCTGTGCGATATAAGACACAGTAATCAACTTAGACACAGGAGTATTTCTTAGTCAATCTAAGTATTAAAGGTGAATATTAAAATTGCTGGAGTTCTGAAAAGTAATAAGATGATTGTTCCAGTTATCGTCCTTACTGCAATCATAAGGTTTAAGCAGATTAGAAATGTCACAGGGGTGGGGGCGCCTGAGGTAAACATTCCAGGTCGGTCTTTAAAAAAAGAAGTATGATGTAATGGCGATCTATTGATAAAAAGCTTTACATTCTATCAAAAAAGCATCTATCAAAAAAGCATTACATTCAAAATCTTACGATTCTATCAGTGCCCTTATTATCCAAAAAGACAATGCATTTATAGCAAGGCTTTACATTTTTTCAGAGTAATTAAAGCGTCCTCAACGATGGTCAGCTTCATTATTTTTTATCAGTTAAGCGGCAGAATTTAATGTATCCTATCTCATATAATATATAATCTAAGAAAGAGTTTCATAATTGTATATTCTCCTCTGTAAAATCTCCATGATTTGTAACATATTTTACGACGGGTGTGTTGTTGTTGTTACTAATCCCAGTTGGTGTAGCTCTGCTACACCAACTCCATAAAACCAAAAAATCTCCAAAAAGTCTAAAAACAGTAAAGGGTCCTTCAAAATCTTACGAGCAGTAAAACCTAGGCACTCGAGAATGTGGTTGGGGAAACCTGTGCGGCCTTACACCAGTGACACTCAGTAAAGAGTTTCCGACCCTGCTGGAAGGGGAGGGAACTAATGTGACCACTCAAAAAGCGAGATAGAGCCGTCTGCTGCTTCCTAGAAATATTTAGACTGTGAGTCCAACGTGATCGCACTCGTAAGTACCAAGAGTGAACTGGAGGGGTTCTCCAAAGGGCATTGGTTTCCATTTTCTTTATTGAGGAGATTTCAGAAAAAGTTAGACAAGTATTATTATGCAAGGCAGCCGCAGAGGCAGATTTGGCCAAGGTATCAGCAATTTCATTCCCCTCCAAACCACGGGTGTAATGGTCTGGAGAAAATTTCCTCCCCCTTCAGATCAAACTTAAAATTGAGGGAGTATATCCTCTGGTGGTGTCATTCAATGGAACAGTCCTTGAGCAAAATCTTACTTTTACCTTCGTGGTGCTCTGATTAAACGAAAGAAACACCCTTCTGACTTAATTTCAGCTATGCGAAACTTGGCCTGCCCAAGAGTCATAAGTGACAAAGTAACAATAGAAAGGTAATAAATAGCACAGATACAATATAATGAGAGGAAGAACTAATTAATTTGTAAGAAGTTTCTGAAATAGACTTCAAAGTTTGGTATACAAATTTTCCATCTCAGGAGTATCAGGACTTTTAATCAGGTTGGTTGGAGTTGACTTTTAATGTCAGAAATAGATACTTTATTCTATGGGACTTTATCTCTGTAGTTGAATCTATCAACTGCAAAAGTGATGGATATATCAGACTCTACAACTCATGATTCATTTAATAGGATGTTAAAAGTGGCTGACAGAAACTTGCTGATAAGAGGAATAATGCAACAATATCTGAATTGAGGGAATGTTGGATAACATGTAATCTTGCATTGTCGCAAACATGGCTCACTGGCACGTATCCTTTGTCACATTAAAATTTGGATGGCAGCTTTTCTCCAGTACTATGGATGAGTTGTGATAAAAGTGTGTATATTATACCATTCTATACTATCACGCTTAGATTTATGTCTGTATAATGATGACTGCAAAATAACAACATTCAAACATTTTTGTGCCTATGTATGTGTTAAAAAAGAAACTTTCAATTTCGAAAGATGTTGAATCAGCATTTATTTGTGATGTCATTCTTCCAGATATATATGTATATTGTCATTGGTCACTTCATTACAAACCTTTATCAGTATATGATTATTTTAATACGAAAGTAAGGGACAGTAATGAATCTTTTACTTGAGGTAGAAATGACCTCCAAACCATCTTCTGGTGAAAGCCAGGAAGCTATCCCTAGCATGACTGACTTTCTGACCAGATGGGACTGTTTCAGCAAGACCCTATCTGCTGGAAATGTCAAACGCAAGAGGAAACGGCAGAGCATATCATTTATGAATGCGAGGCTCTTGACCTCCCTAGATTAACTTCTTTAGGCATCATCCATACTAGAGAGTTACACCTAGGCTCCATTAAAGGGTTATCAGACTTTATTAATAAAGTGGGTGACCCGAGCAACTGGAACTAGGAAACATTGGGTTTGGAGTTAACGGTACAAAATGCTGATAAAAGCAGAGGTGCCCAATGACATACAAACCCAACCTTAAGAAGAAGAAGAAGAAGAATACGAAAGTAATTCATCTCTTTTCGCAATCTGTTGTTAGAAACTTGAAAAGCAAAATATATTTTAAAATTTTTGTTAGAGAATCATATAATAAAAATATCTTATCATTACTCACGTGTTACATGATAATTAAAATGATAGTGTTGCAGAAGTTCTTCAGTATCAAAAAAAAGTTGAGGTAATGATTACTATGCAAACAGTCCAAGGACTTTCCAAATTTGAACGACAGTTGAATGGTTAATAAAGTTTAATAGTTAGGGGATTTATATCCCACTTCACCATGAATGTTTGTAATAGCCTAGAATTTTCTTCGAGCAGTAGGTCCGGTTCCAATTACAATCCTCATGTGTAGGAAGCGACTGTGGAATAATAAACAAACCAAATGAATCATGGTATTTCTGAAGTTGTGGTGTTCTAATTATGAACACAAACGCCAACTTTCAAGCAAGCAAAATTCAAGACTCAGTTTCCATGACATTGATGCACAATGCCTCAAGGCCAATAGAGCAATATGTCCATCATTTTTTTATACAAATATCAATAGATCTTCTTGCAGGCATTAATTCAAGTCTGTGTTCGCCGAGGAGTCTTGAAATTTGAGTCACTATAGCCAGCAACGTTGTACAACGGCGAATCACCGTTTCGACAAACCATGACTGTACTGTAGTCTCATTCCAGTATTCTTATGAGAAGTTGCAGTTTCTTACAAAAAAAGAACTGTTATACAAATGAGTATAAAGTTTAAGTGTGAGTTCCAAATCAGCCACTCTCCGAAATATAATCTAAGTAAGTGTCGGGAATTTTAAGAAACGTTATATACGTGTTATTAAAACATTAATATTTAATTAAAGCGTATGCCCGGCATGTCTTTTTAGCGAAATAATACCTCTTGGGGTGACAGATTAAGTACTGAAAGGACTTTTGATGGGACCCTGCTTTTCTAAATTACAAAGACTCCTATCCAGTAATTTCCACATAACAAGTTGTTGCTGCACCAGCGTGCTTCCCTGTACCTAACCTAGATCTGTGCTCTACCAATTAGGTGTAAGCAGCAGAGTAGGAGTTTCCATCAGGGACCAAGTAGAAGACCCCTAATACTTGACCTGCTATCCCAGACATGTTATTTCTCTCGGAGGACAATGATAATCACGACCTATTGAACGTCTCTCAATCGCAATGTCCTCCAAGTGAAATGATACCTCTGGGGGTGGCAGGCCAAGTATTGGGAGTCTTCTGCTTCGTCCCTGCTTCAAAATCAAGAAAACTCCACCCGACTGTTTCTATCTTGCTGATAGAGTACAACTCAGGACTAGGTACAAAGAAGCAAGCTGGTGCAACAACAACGTCCCTCAATCACCTTTAGGGAACGCGACTGATTTTAAGCCGTGATTCGAACTCATTACCTTCCGATATGAGAAAGACGCCCTAACCTACCAGACCACCACAGCCTTCCCACAAACAAGATAAAACCAAATACTGGACTAGGTAAAGAGAAGTAAGCCAGTGCATATATTGTTGCTCCACTTCTAATTCCAGTATTTGATGGAATATGCACTATGATATGGACACGAAAAATCTGTTCAAACAATGAGGCATCATTTCCAAGCACAACTAATATAAATATTTCTTTAGATATGCTAAAAATGCAAAAGGTCCACTTTTGATGTATTTCCAAGCAAACAATGCAAATGCTTTGGTTTATCTGCTAAATACTGTTTTATATATATATATATATATATATATATATATATATATATATATATATATATATATATATATATATATATATATATATATATATATATATATATATATATATATATTCTTTTAGAAAAGCAACCAATGTCACAAATTTCTTAAAAATTCTGAAGCATTTTTAACCACAAACAGTACAAATGTTTCTTTGTATTAGTCAAATAGCAAGGAAATCTAATTTAATATCCTGGATTCTTTAAATTTACAGTTAAGACAAAATCTGCTAATCATACCGTGGTTACAGAAGAATTTCAAATTTAACAAAAACCTCCTTGAGATATCTGACGAGCGCTTTCTCAACAATTTAGTTCAGAAATCGCTCATGAAAATAAAGTCATCAGAAGTAAGTAATACAAGTAATTGCATGTTTTGATCGTATTATTGGGACAAATTTTCTTCATGCAAAATTACAGTTAATTTTTATACCAAAGGAGCATTAAAATCAAAAGAAATAGTAAATTACAATTAATATTAAATATAAAAGTGTATTTTGATGCAGATAAAATATCTAATTAAAGTTTTTAGTTTTGTTAAAGCAATATATAAAATCCTGTATTTTTCTCTCAAACTAATTTTAGAACACTAAGATGGCCTGAAACAATCATAAGTCATTTTAAATGTGGAAAATTCCATTAAGTTAAATTTAATGAGAGCTTAAATTAATTAGAATGATAAGCAAGAAAGAAGGAATAAAAATTAAGTTGGTAATCAAAACAATGAAAAATTTTTTTAAATGAAAATTCTATCTGCCAAAATTGGTACAAATTATTCGTTAAGAAGCTCGATGTATTTGTAACAAGTTTAAATTATTCACGAGAAAACTCTATTTTTTGTTATTGTGATTCGCGTAAATATGCCGTGCTTGGTAAAATCCTTTCAGAACTAATAAATTCTGGAGAGAACAATAAGAGCATTATACCTTCTAAGTTAACCCTTTATTTGGATAAGTAAATCAACTTATTTGCTTGTTACTTAAATTAAATGCTGTCGCGCGACTCTGAATAACAAAAACTGGTACAATACTTTATTGTACACTGTAAAATTTGCTGATAAGTATCTGCAAAAAAAGTTTCTTTCCCTTAACGAACACGAATAGAAAAATCAACGACGAATTAGCTTTATTTTGATCTTTGACACTTATTTCGTTTCATAAATTTGAAAAGCAACGAGTTAATGGAAAATAATCACTTAGCAAAGGATATAGGATAAAATTGTATCGATTATTTTTAATTATTTGATAATTATCTAATCTTCTCTTTTATGAACATGGCGTGCTACGCAGTATTAAACACGGAAAGATGTCTCTTTCAAATTACCTTTTTTTCTTTCTTTGAGCATTTCACCCTCTGACACCCGCGTGTGGAAATGTGGCAGGAATTGTCTGAACGTTGCAGGTTGCAGAAAAAAAAATACCTTATTACCTGGCGAGGCAACCCTGTACCAAGTTGAGCTGGAGGGTCAAGATGGGGAGGCCGGTGTTTACCACCCGCTCTTTTGAACTTGTTGTGGGAGACGGGGGTGGGTGCAGCGAGTTCTTTTCCCCACCCTCATACTTGATGGTTATTATCGCCGTGAAAGGAAAGTTGACAGCAACATGCCAGAAGCCGCCAGCTACCGAACATGGTTGCAGTTATTTGAAGAAATCACGATCGCACCATTGAGGGTGGGTGTGCGGTAACATAGCCTACCTGTTTTGGCGACCTGTTAGAAACATTCTTTCATAAATGTTTTGTATTTTTCTCTCCTCTTTACAAAATATTTTCTTAATTATTAAAATGCACCGACTTGAAGTGATGGATGTTTTTAAAGCAAAATAACGTATTTTGTTAGTTGAGTCAACAGTTATTATTCTGGTTGTATTTGCATCTAGATTTTTGCATCTAGAGTTACATTATATGCAAATTTAAATGATACCTTATGATAATGTGTATTAAAAATGCCGATGCACACAGTCCACCTGTCTTTCATGAATATGTAAGTTTAACTTCGTGGTCTGAGAATAGGGCTTACACCTGACCTGCCATGACTAAATTGCTAAGGTGTTATTTATAGCAGCAGATATTTTGCAATTTTCGCATGTCTTTATTTCGAATTCGTGTTGGTCTACAGATAAGGTGCGTAATTTTTGCCGGTAATGCCCGTGTATTTGGTATCAGAAAAATGCTAATACTTCTTCGCACTTCCCGTTTTTACTTCATGGTTTGATCTCCAGAATTACATCTAATTTGTATGCGGCTTAGTTCTTATGTACACTAACACTTCAGTATTTTAAGTATCTTTATTTCATTTTAATGAATTATTAAATATGTCAGAAATTTAATTCATTTAGTTCTAATGCCTTTCCTGAATACGTATTCTCAGAAAAATTATGAGAATATGTAGCCAGTAATTATTTGGTATTTCAATTGGTTAGTGTTTATTGTAGAAGATTTGAAACCGATGCCAAAATATAAATGAACCCGTAAATAATAATGAACTGATATGGAATATCCGATATGAAAACGTATTGATTCCATGAAAGTCAAGCTAAGAACTGAAAGTTTCATCTCTTATGTCTCTATAAAGGGAGAAATTACTGTCAAAAATGTGGAGAGGTATATGGCTGGATTATGGAGCAGATCGTTGCTTATAGTAATTCTTCCTGGCGCTACAAGAAAAGTACAAATATCTGGGATAAAAACTAGTTGATAATCAGAGGCCATTGCTGTTCATCTATGAAAGAAATGCTGTCCAATAAAGCCGGACTAAAGATTGACGTTCTATACACCAGGGGTCAGCAATCTTGTTGCTGTTGTTGCATAAGCCTACATATCTGTACCTAGAGTTTCTTGTACCTAGACTAGAGACATCCCTGTACCTAGTTAAGAGGAAGCACCCAGAAGTAGGAGTCTTCGTAATTTAGAAGCAAGGATGAAGCAGGAGACTCCCAATACTTAATCTGCCCTCCCAGAGATACTATTTTATCTGGAAGACATTGAAATCACGACCTGTTGAATGCGCCTCAGCAGTGTACACATCGGCTCTTCAGTTAAGTCGAGATTCGAATTCATTGCCTTCCAATAATGAGAATAACACTATAACCAGACAGGCCTCCGCGTCTTTCAGATAGAACCTTATAGATGTCATGTGCCAAACTACTTTATATATATGATTCAGCATGTTGAATAAGAAATATTTAAAGCGATTTAATTATTACGGTAATGCCAGAAGAGTTAGGAAAAAGAGGGCAAGAACATAGATTTAGAATCTTATTGTATATTAAGTGCATAACATTTAAAGATATTTATTTAAATATTGATTACGCATTATTAAAGATATTTAACATCATAGAATGGTGTAGAGTGCCACTAAAAAATGTATCAAGTGCCGTATTGAGCACACGAGCTATAAGTAGGCTGCTTTATACCTTGCTATCATCTGGTGTAGACAGGTTTTTTTAATGTGTTATGCTGTGCCTTGGTATAAATCCTGAGATTTGTTGCGTGTTTAAATTAATTGACTGCAATGAGTAAGTCTTCTATAATTTTGTGTCATAAAATTCTTTTGGGAGCAGTAATCTTTGTAACTTGACTCCTAACAGCAGCCTGTGTCTCAGCTGTGAAGACGTAGCAGTCCTATATTTCATCACTGAAATTTTAGATAACAATCTCTATTGATTATAGAGGATTTCTGATAATGTTTTCTAGCTTTCTTGTTCAGAGTTTGATATCATAAGGATACTTTCATAAACTTTAGTAGATTCAATGATCTAAACTTACTTGTAACTATAGTAACAGTATTTATTGAATGAGATTGGAATACTCATTCATCACCAAGCACCTCGTGATTTTAAACCACAGTCCGGTACCGAGGTCACAATTGAGTTGGTACTGTCTTCTCCACATCCAAGCCACCCCAGTGGAAGGACTTTGAACGTCACAGATTAATCTGGACACTTCCCTAACCCACGAAAATCCTGTGACGAAGAATGTGGTCACCCATTGCTAACAGCAAATGATGTTTCACTTTGCTGATGTTAACTGACTGCGACATGAAGCTTCTGAGTCAAAGCTAGAAATTACCAAGCAAAAATATCAGAAAAATGAATTCGGAAATATCAAATGTGCCTAATTCAATAATCTGTATACTGATATTATAGCCTCACTCATTGTTAATTCTGACTTCTGCACTCTGTTCTAAATTTTTATTTGTAATCTGTGCTCTAATTTGGAAATGGAATTCAATTTTTGTGAAAAAAAAGTAAAATATACTCAAATTCTTATGCACATGAAACTCTTGAAAATATAATTAACTATATATATATATATATATATATATATATATATATATATATATATATATATATATATATATATATATATATATATATATATATATATATATATATATATATAAGAACAATCTTGTAAATTTACGATTACCAGTGTACTGAAATAAAGTTGTGTTGATGGATGACAGGATGTATTAAAATTTTTAGATAATTTCTTTCAGATTCAATCTGTCATCTTGATAAATAGAGAACAATTTATTGCATTTTTGCAAAGTTTCTAAGATGAAAGTTCTTGAGGAATGTTTCCCGATAATCCAAATAAATTTCATTCATTATTCTATTTTTTCTAAACGAGTATTGTTCTTCTCATAGGACGGGAAGAAAATGGAAGAGATCTAAGGATAAAAAATATTTTTGTATTATGTACTGTAAAGCCATAAAAAATGCTCTCCCAAGAACATACACTCTTGAAATTGCAGGTTAGAAAAAAGAAGTTGAGACTTACAAATGATTAGCTTTTCAAAGGATTTGTGTAAATTAGCTAACAGGAGCGTTATCTACAATGTGCTTAAATGCATAAGTTGTGTAACAGATTTCTCATAGACTATTTGTCTTTGAACATTCTTGCCTAAAGAAAAGTTGTTGTAATGCCACGTGTAAAAAAGGGAAATGTTTATTGGTATGTTTCCAAATTTAATAGAAATCGAATTATGATCTACTGGAATTTCAGTTTATCGCAGCGGAGTATTGCTGTTCGGGTCGGTTGCGATCTTATATAGGCCTGGTGTGGTCTTACTGCACCATATGAAATTCATAGGTTCAGGACAATCATACAAATAGTCATGATGGATATCAGCTGTTCACTATTGCTATCTACCAAGAAGGTGAACATGTTATCTGCTTAGCCCTAATACAGCCATCTCACTAGCTATCTTTGTTTCCACTAACAGTTCAATGATATTCTAGTAGCATGGCTGTCAATTTTGCTACTATAGATTTGGCTACCTTGGAAGCTACATACGTTCTATAGAATCTTCTGTAGAGCGAATGACGAACTTACTTGCAGAAATGGCATCATATCGTATTTTCACACAAATCCCTGTTCCGTTTATAGCATAATGATCTTATCCTTGTTTGACAGCATTGTATAAAACACACTAACATCAACCTGCACTTGACGTCGTCGTACTGACCCATGAACTGGAGAAATAGTATGAGATCCTATAAACACATCTCTCTATAATTTGCCCTGACTATCTTTCTAATGGCGACCACTAGAATTCTGTTGTATTAAGGCACCTGCCTCTATCTTTTATTCGAGCCCTGCTGAACACTACGTTTCATCAAAGCAATGTAAAGCTGCATTTTGCTATCATTGTTATGCATTTCCTTGGTATAGAAGATGCTTAGCTGTTGTCATGACCGACACACTCTCTAAATCTTTTAATCACAGAAAAAGTCTTGTCAATGTTTGTTGAGGGATTGCAGTGTCATCACTACGCACACATAGCATGCCAATCATTATGGTTGATGAAACTGTATTAATCGAATTGTAACTGCATATGCAACTGTAACTTAAATGCCATCCAGTATCTGTCTGACCCAATCCTTCGACTAATAAATGCGCTACTGCTGCTCCCAGAAATGTTGTGGGCAGTGATTTCTTGAAAGCTATGCTTCCAAATCTCTTGAATACTTAGTCACTTATTATTAATGTAATGTTTTCATCAAATAACATTTTGTTACTTGCATTTTTTTCTTGGTGTTGTTTTAACGGCCAGTAGTGTATATTCTATTATAAGAATACTCTATTTTTATGTTTATAAATAATTTAAATATTATCTAAAACTCTCTTGTTGTGGCTTATCCCCCCTGGTTGACAGTAACATCAAACCAGGTCCATGAGCTCGAACACTTTCAAACAATGGAGCACAGCCTCATGGATCGAGAATAACTGGCCTTTATTAAAACCGATGCAGGCCAAAATGTGGATATAACAGTTTGAGTCACATTGGATTTTGTGGACACAGGAGATAAAATTTGTTGCCTATTACATGACATTGTACACGAAATGTCCACTTCGAAATCTCACGAGAGTTGTCTGATCACCATCCCCAATCAGAACAGCACCAAGCGATTTTCGGCATACCATTCAGGCACGGGGTCTCTCCTCCAAGAAGAACAGATATCTTGCCTGAGCTGGGTGGTAGATCTCTGAAAAAGTAAGGCAGCCACCATGAGCAGAATCCTTACGGCTGCCCTCTTGGGTCAGACCATCAGCAATTTACTGAAAACTTGAATAAATAAACTGTCAATAAAAATCTGATGTCAATGGGATTTCTATAGAAATCACATTAATAAGATATGGATATTGAATGGTACCGTATACATCAATATCCTTATTGTGTTATGAATTCGATCTCAAAGCCTCTTATCAGAAACGAAATAACCTACAAAAGTAATTTTACAGTGAATTATAAAATCAGTGTTAATTAAATTAATTAGGAACACTAATCAAAATTTCAAAAAGAAACAGTCTGCTTAAGAGGTTAGCCAGAGATCTATAATGGCATAAATGCTTCCTTCAACTGTTCTAAATACAACGCAGGACTTAAAAATCGGCCGACTTTTAGAATAAGAATTTTATTTATACAGATTGAGAGAAAACTTCCTGGTGGAAATATAAAGAACTCTTTTAAATAATCCTATGCAATCAACTTTCATATTTATTATTTTTTCAAACTTCTACAAAGAGTAATTAGAGAAAAAGATACTCCTACTCGTAAAATTCCAAAATCCTCAAGGGCGTTTCTCAATTTGTGACATTTTGACACGCTCAAAGAGAACGAGGTGATCACCGGCAAGGAATTCACTGCACACACTTTCATTAGCGCGCGTTGCATTCATGTTGGAACGTCCAGAGCTTAAGATGGAAATGTCATTTAATTTGATTTGCTACGTAGGAAGTGAAGAGAAAAAATAACTTATTTTCGCAAACATCACACACCTGACTCGTTTTTCCTCAATGAAGTAGCCTGCATATTTTTATACAGTGTATGAGGGCGGGTAAAAACTGCAGATATCCTAATTGCAGCTTCTTGTTTTTTCCCGATTCACGATCGTTCTTTTTGTTTTTCTCTTTTCCATGGCCGATATCTATTCCCACATTAAATATTAATATAATCAACCACTGAACTTTTAAATTTGATGTTGTTATGAATTTAATATGATAGCTCATAAATAATGAGAACCTATAATAAATTTAGCTGCCCCTTTCCAATATTTCCCTAAAGGTAAATTGTGATATATATATATATATATATATATATATATATATATATATATATATATATATATATATATATATATATATATATATATATATATATATATATATATATATATATATATATATATATATATATATATATATATATATATATATATATATATATATATATATATATATATATATATATATATATATATATATATATATATATATATATATATATATATATATATATATATATATATATATATATATATATATATATATATATATATATATATATATATATATATATATATATATATATATCTTCTTCTTCAGCATGACAGTCCGGGATGGGACAAGGCTTTCCTCAGAACACTCCTCCATTATGTTCTCCGGCAGGCAACAGTTCTTCAATTTGTCACTTTCCGTAAAATCATGCTCTACACAATCAGTCCATCTAAGTTTGGGCCGACCCCTAGATCTGTTTGCAATGGGCCTATAATTAAAAATTCTTGAAGTCAAAGATGAGGGGTCCATTTGACAGATATGACCCTCAAATCTCAAGCGACATAAATTTAATATAATTGATGATGTCAGCTTCCTTAAAAAGTCTGTAGAGCTCGAAATTGTATCTGTGCCTCCAAACTCCATTCTCATCTACAGCACCACAAAAATCTTTCTTAGAACTTTTCATTCAAATATTACAATTTAATTTGACTGAGTCTTAGTCAGAGTCTAGGTTTTGCATCCATAAGTGAGAACAGGTCTTATGAATATATATATATATATATATATATATATATATATATATATATATATATATATATATATATATATATATATATATATATATATATATATATATATATATATCTGTTTGAGTATGGGAAATCAAACCAATGAACCGGAAATCAGTGCGCAAATTATTTGGTGGTCAATTAGGCATATATTTATATTCTCAGTGGGCAATACATAATTGCATTTTATAATTATGAAACTATTTTATAAAATAGGAGTTAAAACCGCATAATATTAATAATTTTTACAACAAATTATTATGATTAATTATATTTTTTTACAATGTAATTGATGATTTTATGAATAAGCCTGGGCCGTGGTAGCCTAGTGATTAGGGCATCGACCTTCTTTCCGGATAAGGGGGGGGTCGATTCCCAACGCCGCCAAGACTTGCCGAGTAAACGCGATATATGTCCTCATTAAATGTGTGAATTCGAGAGTCCTTTAGTCGGTCGTTGAGCAGTCATCATGGGTGTAATGGTCTGGAGGAAAATTTCCAACCCCTTAAGTCAATCTCAAAATTTTCTTTCTCATATATTGTATATATATATATATATATATATATATATATATATATATATATATATATATATATATATATAATTGAAACTTTGATATATAATGAAAGAAACGCTTATATACTCTTATATTTCAATTATTACTTCGAAAAGGCTTTTTTCACAACATTATATTTGTGAAATCATTGAATTAAAAACGTTATTATGTTTTTAATTTTATTTTATTTTAAAAAATGACTTGTAGATAGTTCTTCTGTTATTTTTCGGGCCCAAGAGCAAATTCGACTGAATCAAATGGCTTAACCTCGACTCCGAACCACACCAGGATTCGCGTGGCCCTGTGGTGGAATTCTTGAGTGGTCTCTTCGAGGGAAAAGGTTCCAGATTCGATACTGGCTTCTGCTGAACAATGATAGCTGGATTTTGTTTTGTAATCTGAATGTACTTTTGTTGAAAAGTATGCTTCTGCTTTTTAAAGTGGGAATATGGCCCTGTGTCTATGAAAAACTTTACTGGAGAAGACATTAAATAATCATAGATATTAAAAAAAAGAAGGCCAACAGCAAATTTCAATTTTTGGACTGCCCACAATATAATCCAAAGGTGATCTTACCCTAGCTGATTTCGAACCCAATAGCCATTAAACTGAAGGCCAAAGGATAACTGCTCTGCTAAAAATCTCGTCGGAAAATTATGGAAGTGAACGTAAAAGGTACTAAACGATTGCTTTTCATTTTTTATTTATTTTGTTCCACATTATATATTATATCTGCTTCACGACCCATAGATCCATCATAACTCAAACTAAAAAATATTTTGTATCCTCAAATTAGGGGATAAATATATATTTTAGATGTAACATTTTTCATTTAATGTGTTTCAAAACATTGAATCTGCAATTTATTTGAACTGTATTCAAAATTATCAACATTTACGACAAAAATTACATTTATTGAATGAAAACAGACCGATATTAATTAAATTTTTAAAAAATGAAATAAAAATTACTGTAAAATATTCCTTATATTCTTAAATTATGGATATGAAGAAACTCCAAAATTGAGAAAATTTAACCAATAAATTCTATTAAGTCAGTAAGTTTTATCGTAAATTTATTTAGTGGCATCTGCATTAAAAAAATAAAATTCTAAAACCATCTTTTTAATGAATGTTAGGGGGAATTTTTCTGTTAAAAGAAATATAACTAATATATAAATGCAAACTTTTTTTAAAATTTATACAACTACACTCGCATTAAATTAAAAAATTAATAAAATATCTTGTTTTTAAATATTTTAGGGAAAGGAACTTAATGAGTTTAACCAATAAAATCTATTAAACTAATTAATTTTATAATTGCCTGTGTACTTAGTAATTAAAAAAATGAAATTAAATTAATTATCAAGTATTCATCTTTTTTAAATCTTTTCGTTGAAAAGGAAACTTAAACAATAAACCTTTATTACAGCAATCAATTTTATTTGCAATTAGTTTAATTGTATCAGTCAATTGAAATTAAAAATAAAAAAAATGAAGATAATTTTAAAATTTAATTTTTTAATTTCTAAATCACTGCATAAAGGTAGGTGAAAATTTTTTGTAAATGGTTTCTTGGATTAATGAATATGGTTGAAACAGCACAGGGAGTGTGCACTGCAATTCGCTCTCATAAATTTCCAATACGAAGACAATCAACAGGAGAAAGAATTTCACTCGGTTGAAAATTACGGCTTCTTGTAGAGCCTCGCGCAAAAGCGGCGCTGATCACTGGGAGAGCGAGAGGTGTTGGGTTAGGTCTGTGTGTGTGGAACATACATCAAAATCCTTCGAAACACAATGCAACGATCGCCACCGAATTGCGCTTTAAACGGGGCGTTGCCACCGAGAATGAGACAGTTTGCTGACAGGGTCCGCCCAGTTGCCACCGACGCACATTTATATGAGTTAATAATGAAAAAAAAAAGAAGAAGAAAGAGCACTAAAGAGAAATGAGGTGAAAATTATCAAGTCTGCGCTATTTTCCTTATTTTTCAGTTTGAAAATGAACAGTGGAAAGGAGTGGGGGGGGAAATAAGCAGCTGTTTTGTTAACTGGCTTCTGAAAAAAAAGAATTTTTTTTTTCTTTCGATATTTTTCTGAACAACGCCGTCACTGTTGGAAAGATTGAAATGTTTAGAATGGCAGATTTATTGTGTCTGGTACTTAAGAGTTTTCTATTGCTTTTCATCAGCGAGGATATTGCAAAACGGTTAGCACGGAAGGTGGAAAAATGACTGTTAGTTTAGCTGATAAAAAAAGTTATTTCGTTCAAACGGAAACTATTAAATAAAATTAATTCTTATGGTTTACGCAATAAGCAGTTCATTGCCGTTAAATTAAATGTTGCTCTTGTGTCTTGCGAAATTAAAGGAGTATTCAAGGAAAACTGTTAATTATTTATAAACATAAAATGTTCATTTATTAATCAGATATTTATGATGTATCTAAGTTCGTTATTAAGTAAAACTAATATGCACAAGTATCAAATATATTTAAAAACACAAGTAAAACTTGTACATTCAAGTATTTTTCATTTATGCATAGGTGTTATGCATAGGTTAAATAAATTTTAAATATTAAAATTTACAAAAATTATATCTTGATTTAAATTTTTTTCTTTTTAATTTCCTATTAATTATTCGAAGGAAAATTATTTGGCACAATTAGTAATATATTGATATATTTTTAATTTTTGGTTTTCTTTTTCATTTGCGCATTCTCAGAAATTTAAAGTTAATTGCATAATTTGATATATATGAGCAAAGGAACACATTAATTGGACAGATTATAAGTGGTCACAAGTCATATGGAGTGATGAAACTAAGCTATCGTTATTCGGTAGTGATGGGCGAAAATATGTAAGACGTGGAATAGGAGAAGACCTACATCCTGACTGCATTCGAGCAACTGTGAAGAACCCAGTTAGTGTTATGATTTGGTCATACATGTCAGCAGATGGTATTGGTCGCCTTCGATGTCATCTGATGGGACACTGAATGCCAGAAAATACATTGACACTATTCTAGAACCAAAACTTCTACCTTCCATCAGAGATCTCTTTCCCAACAATGCTTCGTTTATTTTTCAGCAGGATTCTGCTCCTTGCCACACGGCCAAAATATCGAAAGAGTGGTTTCGTACAAAGAGCATTAAATTGTTGTCATGGCCAGGAAACAGTCCTGACCTCAATCCTATCGAAAATTTGTGGCACCGTTTGAAAACTCTTGTCCAAATGAGGTGCCCATCAAATAAAAGGGAACTAATTGAGGCTATAATTGTTTCCTGGCATCATGTAATAACGAAAGAAGAGCTTAAAACTCTTGTCAGCTCAATGAAACGTCGATGTGAAGCTGTAATCAAAAATAAAGGGTACTCTACTAAGTACTGATAACTCACTGCAATCATCACTATCTAATGTATATCGATAACTATTATCGTTTAACTTTTTTGTATTGCAAATAATTGAATTTTGTGTTTTGTATTGAATTCAGTAATAAATTCTCTTTAAAATGATATATACAAGTTTGCATTTTGTGAAACGTAACGCTTTCTATAAGCATACAAAGTTCAAAAACATAAAAATTTCTAAAAGTGTCCACAATTTTGGCCACCTCTGTGTATATATATATTGCTACAAAAATTAATTGGCGTGCGCAATTCTTAAATATCTTTAGAAATATCTGACTTAAGCGAAATTTTTTTTAAGTGTTAAATAATTTTCGTTGTTTCGCCGATAAAGATATATACAGAATTTATCAGTATAATTTGCTTGAAAATCTAGAAAAGATCACATTTAAAAAATTAATGAGCCTTATATTTGCATTTAAATTATTTTGTGTTTAGCCTTATTTTTAGTAGAAAAGTAGTTTCAACTTTAAATAACTAAATTTGATCAATTTCATATAACAAATCATGTTTATTAAAATATATCTTGTGAAATTATGCGCAATCATTCACAATAAAGCATTTTACTATATGGTTTTTGTACAAACGTGTTTGGCCGTGGTAGCCTAGTGGTTAGGGCATCGGCCTTCCGTTCGGAAAAGCTGGGTTCGATTCTCGTTGCCACCAAAGAGCCACCGAGTACATGCGATAAACTTGCTTGCTCAAACTGTGAAATCGAAAGTCCTGTGATCGGTCGTTGGGCAGTTACCATGGGTGTAATGGTCTGGAGAAAATTTCCACCAGATCTAAGTCAAAATTGAGAGAATGGATGGCTCTGGTAGTGCCATCTATCGGAGGAAACTTAGAACAATGACGTATTTTTACCTTCGTTGTGCTCTGGTTGAAACGAAAGACGCAACTTTCTGATTTCATTTCACATAGCTGTCAGCTAGTGAGCTTGGCTAATCTAAGTGTCATAAACAACAACATATAAAAACATTTATTTGATATAAAGATTTTAGCAATATAAACTTGACCATAAACTTAATGGTTAACAGTTGAAGTCTGTTGTGAGCATTGAGCATCTACCGTAGAAGGACTTACTATAGAATTTTTGAGGTTGTTTCTCAGATACTAGGCCATGTTTCCGTGTAGCGAAGGAGAAAACCCCCAAAAAACATTCAATTATGCATCCCAACAGAAAAACAAATAAAAATAGCAAAGTCATCTTCCGTTATTCAACTGTTAATGGATTCCAAATAGTGTTTTGAATTTATTTATGTAAATAATAAATCTAGCTAAAAATAGTAAAGATAATTATTTTTACAGATCACAATTTTTCTCCGAAAATTAGTCACACGTTTCTTTAGTTGAAGCCTCGGTCTCCAAAAGTAACCGGGCTTTAATTAATTGCACGTTGTTTATACATCATTTGAAAACCTATAAGCTATCTTACATGTTTTGCATTTATAATTAATTAGATAATTAACTAGTTATGCTTGTAAAACTCACAAATCTATGCAGTTAAATTTTAAATTCAACAACCCTACTCGTTAATGCTGACAAATAAAAAAAATTTCACCTCTTTTTAAAAAAAAATTAGAACACTTAAGGGAATTATTGGGAAAAGAAAACTGTGAGCTTCATCGATCATTTCATAATCGATAATTCATTTCTTTTCCGATCACAATCGTTTCGGAAACCAATTATATTTTCGACTTCTCAGCTGAAGTAAGATTAAAAAACTTAAAGAACTGAGGAAAAAAATGCAGAGGGGTAAATAACCCAATCGATTGACCATATGATAAGGAATGAGTTTTAGAAAATTGAAATCTGGAATAGAGGGAGCTCGAATCCCATGTGCAATTTAACACTCATTGCAACGTCAAATGCAATTAAATTTCGATGAATCGTTCTCAAACATGAATCATTCTTTCTGCTGATTTTATCTCTACTAATTCGTAACAATCAAGTTTTGAAGCTGAACTTTTTACCGAGCAGCTGCAAGGCTTAAAACAAAATAAATAAACTGTTTTATTATCAATGCTTATAAAAATGAATAATATAAATTTTTGAGAAAGAAAATTTGAATTTCTCAGTAATTTATTTTTAATTATACATATTTAATGTGTATAAGTTTAAACTGAAAAAATATCACGTGATTTGGAACCACACATTGCGGTTGAAAGATAGAATATATATGTCAGTGCAAACTAAAGCAAATAAATATTTTGGATGAGATTGTTGTCTATAAGAATTAAATACTTGCCCACGTGTTTATTCTATCAAACAGGTAGCATCGTCTTCCATACGTGAAGGTTACCGGCTTATCTTGATAAGCAATCGACAACTCACGACAGAGGTTGTCATTAAACAAAACAATGCACCATGCCATCATCCTGTAATTTAAATCAGAATGGTTGGATGAAAATTTAGCTGACTTGCACATGAGTTTGTGGCCATCATGGTCACCTGACTTCAATCCAGTTTAGAACATTTGGCGTATTGCAGAAATATTTTCGAGTTTCTGACCATTTTCCATCTATAGTCTCTGTTGCCTGATTGGCTAGAATGACTGCTGGAGAACTTGCCGTCCATCTCAATTTAGATTAACATTTTGTTTTCTCTTTCTACATTTAGAATCATTTTATTTTCCCAGAAGGACCACTGAGGCTAGATTAATTAGAGGATTTCTCGTTATTGGAAGATAGTGAGCTCGAATCCTGGTTCAAGCGAAGATCCGTCGTGTTCACTAAAGGCGGCAGTGACATGTTGCCTTTCAAGGTCATGGTCGGAACTCCCCTTCAAGGGGAGTGATTCCTCTGGAGGTGGTAGGTCAAGTATTGGAGGTCGTCTGTTCGATTCCTGTTCAACACTGGGCTAAGCATAGGGAAGAATGCTGAAGCGATAACGATTTTCCACCTTCGTGAAATGTGGAAGGTTTATCAAGTGTTGTGGATACCTATGACTTCCTATCGAATCGAAGGTCTTATCGAGTCCGTGACAAAATGAATCGTAATCGTCATCACAGCGAAAAAGGACAATGCTGACTACTGAACAGAAATCTCTAATTTATTTGCACCCCAGTGCATCTACCACGCTGATAGTTGATGTGGAGCCATTAAACTAATACAGGGCTATTTTCTTATTTTCATTCATTGAGTCTGGAGGTTGAAGTTCGTTACTCCAATTAGGTTTATTAGACTTGAAACAAGGGTGATTTGTTTCTAGTTTTCAATTCTCAAATCAAGATTTTACGCAAATATCCTGGGGGAGATTATGCTTTATATAATTAGCAGATTAATAGGTTTTGGTGGGGATTGAAATGTTGGTCTCTGGTTGAATTCCAATGTAGGCTAGTTTTTGCTTAGAAATTTTGACTACTGAGTTTATAGCTATTTTGAACTAAAAATAACTTTGATTTAAACCAATCGCAAAATTGTTTATACCGTGACAGACACGATATTCTGAAAAAGATGTAAGCCCAATGGTTATCATGCTGGCTTTCGGTTCGACAGTTCATGGGTTTGATTCCCTCTTCGGAATTTGATATTTGTGGTTGTTTGGAATCCATTTTAAAATGAAAGTCTTGGCATGCAAAAATGGTTGTTTAGCGACAAATAAATCACACAATTTAGTAGTTCTGATAGTTTCATGAAAAAGGTTTGTGGATCTTTAAAAATTGGCATATATGCTTATCAGTTGAGTGACTTGGTTATAGAGGAAATGTATGTGTGAGGAGAATCTCTCTCTCTCTCTCTCTATCAGATACATACATAAACAAGACAAACCCAACAAAGTACCTGGGGCTTGAGCAGCCACCAGGCGCGTCGGCAGGTGGTGGATCGCCGAATGTCCTATAGGAATGACAGGATAGCCTTGAATATAGAATCAGAGGCCGCGAACCAGCTCCCGTAAACCCTGGTGTTATGCGACCCGTGCCTAGGGCTAATTGGCACCGCGGTATTGGTGTCTTAACGGAGCCTCTAGTTGCCTGGCAAACTTCTAGAGTAATTTGCCTTGCCCAGTATCTCAGGCAATGCTGGGTGGACTTATATTACCTGAGCTTATTATTTGTTATCTTGTGGCTGAAAAGACACAAGAAATAACAAACCTTTCTGCATTTGCAGGTGAAGCCTCTGAAGTAGACCTTGCTGAAAAAGACAAGGGAACTCAGAGGCAATCTTGTAAAGGGGCAGTAATGAATCTTTCACTTGAGGTAGAAATGACCTATAAACCATCTTCTGGTGAAAGTCAGGAAGCTATCCCTAGTATGACTGACTCTCTGACCAGATGGGACTGTTTCAGCAAGACCCTATCTGCTGGAAATGTCATACGCAAGAGGAAACGGCAGAGCATATCATTCACGAATGCGAGGCTCTTGCCCTCCCTAGATTAACTTCTTTAGGCATCATCCATACTAGAGAGTTACACCTAGACTCCATTAAAGGGTTATCGGACTTTATTAATAAAGTGGGTGACCCGAGCAACTGGAACTAGGAAACATTGGGTTTGGAGTTAATGGTACAAAATGCTAATAAAAGCAGAGGTGCCCAATGACATACAAACCCAATTCTTAGAAGAAGAAGAAGGAGAACCCAACAAAGTATAAAATTTTAAGAGATTATTCAAAAAAAATTTTTTTTACACTTAATAATAAGTATCAATACTCGTTTTGTTACAACAAATCAATACTCATTTTGTTACAAAGAATGAAAACTGCGCTATTTTTAGAAAAGAATAGCTCTGTTACCTACAAGAAGCTTCTTTTACTTTTGCTGTTCTCAAGCACTAGATCCGCAAGACTGGTCTGCCATTCCCAAAGGTATCAGTTCACGTGCAAGATGTTGCGGCCACAACACATTTTACGTGCCCCAGCCACCATAAGTGAACTTCACGCTTCTTCTGTTGGGTCGGGATTCGATCTCACTACCTTCTGATAATGACTATCAGAAGGTATTAGTTAGGGCGTGCTGATTTGAAACATTTCTGTTAATTAAGAAATTATTTAATTTGAAGTTGGAACTGATATAGTCTGTTTTCTTATGCATTTATGATGAGCAGCATCTTGGAAAAGACGAAAATACGTTCGTTGTTAGAAAAAAATTAATTTTAAAAAATTTTTTTGAAATTAATTATTTTTAATTAAAATTTTTTTTAAAAAATTGTAGGGAAAAAAGGGTAATCTAATGATGTGCATATTTTTTCTGTATCTTCACCACACAAGATAACAATTTGAAAGAAAAGGGAAAAAGAAAAAAAAAAAAACTACAACGACTTCTTATATAAAGTGAGAGTTTCAGAATGGTGTGTGCATTTCAGTAAAAATAACTTTACAATGAGTTCAAATCAGCATCAATTACTGTTTAAATTATTTATAAATGAGGTTATCAAAATTTCGTTATGAATCATGGCGTATGTTTTAAATTAGACAATGACCAACAATCCAATAAACATTTCATTCCATTCCATACTGTCTCTCTCTGTCTAACCTTCGGTAAAAAAAAATTCAGACGACAAATTTAATAAGCATTTTATTTAGATTTTCTTTTATACAATACAATGATAGCTATTTTTTCTTTGTTTTTTTTTTTTTTTTGGTCATTTTAATTAAGCAAAAAGGCAAATGAAATAAATCATGAGGGGGTGATTCTGATGTCACGTCATGGCCCACTTAAGTCCCACCATGGCCTCAAGAAAAAAATACCTCTGTCATGACCCCCCCTTCCATCAAAATTGGCTGCTCTCCAATTAGGAGGTCTTTTTTTCGAAGAAAAATAAATAAAAACCAAACACTCCTACTACAACCATAACTCAGGTATCCCCCTTTTTTGGCAGAAGAAAATTTAAATTCCAGCTTTTGCCACGCCCCAGATGGGCCCAGTTGTTTTTTATTTTTGTTCCCTTCTCTTGCATCCCACCCTGCCCTGTTTAAGGTATAAGAGCGGCTCACTTTTGCCCTGATAGTACAAATAGGGTTGCTTCACTATTTGCTCTGGGGGAAGGGGGATATTTTTAACTCCCAAATCTAAATTTCTTTTTATTTACTACTGTTTTCTAATGTTTATTTTAATCAATGACGTCACTTTTATCAAAGACGTAAGCTGATAAATCATGGCATATAAATACGTTTTATATACCAATAAAATACGGTCAAAAATACACTTTATGTAATTTATTTTTATTGGTTTTTGATATTTATTTAAATTCATTTTCAAACTTTTTCTTTTTTGTTATATATTTCTTGCAGGTTGCTAAATAATTTTTAATGTAGTATTCGCGTAAGTATGAATACTAAAACACCGATTATTAAAATCTCGTAGCCAGATTAGTTCTGGATCGTATATACTTGAAATTTGAAGCGGATGCACGTCAGTGGAGAGAAAATCTGATAGAGCCGCATCTAAGTTCAACCACTTATTGTGAATTATATTTAACAAGATAAAAAAATTTAAAATCAAACAAGTTTAGAAATGACGTCAAATGAGAAAATATCGTATGCATTTTAAAACACTCATTCGATATTTTCTCATTTGACATCTTTTTTAAATTTGTTTGATGACCTCCAGAGAAACTTAAGCGACTTAACTTGTTCTAGTTATAAGAAAAATAAAAAAAAAAAAAAACATTTTATTCCCCAAAAATACGCCGCACTTGAAATTATTAACTCCATATTCAATTTAGATTATTATCATCATTTCAATTTGATTATTGCAATCAAATTAGAAGTCAGTTATAAAGGTTTTTTAGAAGTGTTGGTATTTTCACTTGTGTAAAAATTAAAATACTTTTTTTAGTAAATTTTTAAAAATTAATGAAATAAAGATAATTTTAAAATTATTTTTCATATTTATCAATAACATCTATATAAAATTATTAATGAAATATGTATCTAATAACATATACTATTTTATAAGATTATATAAATAACCTTATAAGTTTATATTAAAAATATTATAAGGTAAAATAATGTAAAGAAACGGGACTCTCTTGTTTGCTATATTATCAATAAAAGTTCCAATTTTAATTCTAGTAAAATTATCTAGCTCAAACAAAAGTATTTAAAGACTCCATATATTTCTTAACAATATGAAAGAAAAAACAATAAGGAAAGGGGAATTTAAATATTTTATGATGAAAACAAATATGTAGTTCTATATAACAAAATTTTGATAATTAACAACATATATTAATGGAAATATAGCCTAAGTATTGTGCTAGATATCTTTTAAAGCATGATAGCAATTATTAACATATTATTTATACTTCATACATTTTTTACAAAATATATTTTGCCATCGTTTACATCTATTTATTCACTTTTAAAATCTGAGTAGATTATGTAGTCTATTTATATTCTATTATTTACCTATTAACAAGTAATTCAATCAAATATTTCTGAAACTGATTGGTCAAGAAGACATCGCGCATCAGAATTTTTTTATACCATTTCATGCAATTCTTCATTCTTCTATCTTTAATGAATGCACTTGTGAATTATGTGCGCACACATACATATATACTATATACATATATATATATATATATATATATATATATATATATATATATATATATATATATATTTGTATGTATATGTGAGTGTATAAATATGTGAAATACTAATAGTAAGTAAATACATTTATAATATATGAGTGTTAAAATATTGAAAACTATTATACGGAACACACAACGAAATATGTGAGTTAAATTAGTAGCTCAAAATTAAAGCAATACAAATTTTCTCTTAACTACATAATTTCTTAATTTTAAAATATTTTTCAAAATATATATATTTAAGGGAACAATTTAGTTTTAATAAAATAACGTATTAGTGAATGCCACTTTAATACCAGGAAGCAGTTGAAAATTTAATCTGCTGCAAAAAATAGAAATCAAATCCCGTATTCCTGCATGGAAATTATTTTTTACTGCAAAATACAAACGTTTGGAAGTATTTAGAGCTTACTCTCATGAGACACATCAATATATATACATGCACACACACACACTTATACACACACACACACACACACACACATATATATATATATATATATATATATATATATATATATATATATATATATATATATATATATATATATATATATATATATATATATATATATATGTAAAATTTTTATTGGCATATTGGATTTTGAAAGGTTAATTAAACTACATTTAATTGGTTTAATTAATTTGCATTTATTTATTTTCTCGTGCGAGCAAAATGCATTCATACCAAGTCTTTTGTGAGCGGCAAGATATTTAAGCGTATTATTGCTCTTATTTTATTTATTTATTTATTGTCAAGAATGTGGCATTTGAATGCAGCATCATAGCGATTCTTATAACTCGGAAAAATTCCCGATTTGTAAGCTTAAATCAAATTTGCATTGCATTCAAATTGTTCTCTTAATGTTGTTGTTACTTATCTCAGGTTGTTTAGCTAGGCTAGACACAACCCCCATAAAACCAAAAATATCTAAAATGTCTAAAAAAAGTGATGGGTCCCGAAGGACATCGTATTTTTTAAAATTTTGCAGGTTAAAATATGTCCAGGGGAGGCCATATTGACGGAACACCAAGGACAATCTCTCTTAAGGTAATAAAAGTTAAAACTTAATTAGGTTTTGGAAGTGAATGCCGTTATCTTTATATTTTAAATCCTCACAGTAAAGCAATTCGGTATGTTTATTTTTGAGTATAATTTATTATCATCAAATCCTCGTTATTCAGCCGAGCTGGCAGCCGAATGGTTAGCGCTCTTGCCTTCGGTTCAACAGTTCGTGGGTTCGAATCCCACCTTGGGCATGGATGTTTGTAGTGGTTCGGAATCCACTTTAAGCCGTAAGTCCCGGTCTAATTAGCCCTCGTGTGCAAAAAATGACCGTTGAGCGACAAACAAACCAACCTCGTTATTCATTTTGGCGAATCAGTTGAAAATCTCGTTTTTGTCCACAAAACATTACAAAACAATTTTGATAATTCCTTCAATTACTCCAACAGTTGTCATATATTCAAATAAAGAATGTATAAGAAATATTATATGTGATTTTTACATTAACTTGTTTTACTTAAAAAAGTATTTTGACAAAATAAAATAAAAAATTTAACCATTTTATTTAAGTTTCATATAAATACAATTTTAAAATAAGTTTTAAATTACATTGGTCCTTATATGTAATTTTTGTATTAAAAGTATTATAAAGAGAGAGTTTATATTATAAACTCTTTATAAATAAAGAGTTTATTGAAAATTTTAAATAAACGTAACTTTTTAAGTTCCAGAGTATGTTTATTTAAAAAAGTTTTAAGTACTTTGACGCAGTGCACGAAAAGCCTTTAAGCCGAAAGCCTTTGTAAGGCTTTTTTAACATTCATAATTTTTATTGGCTTATAGGAAAATTTTCATTGTTAGCATGCAATACATACGTGTGACACGAGAGGATACTCGGAACATTTCCAAGCACTCACCCTTAAATTTGTGTTCGCGAAAAATAGAAATCAACAACCACCTCTCGCTTTTCTGTAAACGCTGGTATCACACGCGTGACCTTGTACTCCCAAGAAGGCAATAATACTACTAAACCTGCGTAGCTTAAATAAATAAAAAGAAACGCAATTTTTTTGACACCACATAGAACTCAGCCTAATTGTCTGGGGTTGAGTGAACACTTTAGTATCCATAACGTCAAATGGCTTATAGCGAACTTTTTTATGGATAGACGTAGTCACGTGTTGAAAGGGAGGTAACCTGGAAAATTCTCAAGCATGCACCCTGAGAGATGGAAAGAGGATCCAATAGTGGCTAGGATCAAACCAGCTATTTTTTACTCAGAAAAGTAAGTCTTACTAATAAGACATGGTGACCCCTCTGAATAAATATATTTATATTTCATAATCTCTCGTCTTTTTTCTTCAAGAGAATATTGCATATTTCAATCAAAATATTTCTATTTTCAACGAAAACCTACAGTTGCCTTCTTATCATCTTATATTAAGGAATTAAGTTAAATATTCTTATTATAAGAAAAATTCTAAAGATTCAAATTATTTCCTAATACTTTATTATCTAGTATTATTTTGATTGTCTTTCAAATTTTAAAGTAATAAATATATCAATAAGTTAATTAAAGTTTCGTGTTTTATTTCGATTTTGTTGTAAAAGTTCCTTTTATTCCTGTTATTGTACTTCAAATGCTGTTGCATGAAACATGATTTTCTATTTTCAGACTGTAGGATATAAATTTTTATAACGTCTTTTTTCATTATACATAACTATTAATAATTTGATATACATTTTCAGATTTGGTTTAGTATAGAAGTAAAAATAATCATTTGATAATTTGTTGATTAAGAAGATAATTAAGTACGTTGCCATAAGAAACATTATATATATCGTCACATTATAAAAATTAATAATTAATCTGTTAATATAAAATTTTTTTACACATAAAAGAAGATACATATTTGCAAATCTAATGTATTACAAGAAAATGATTTAAATAGGAGAAATGAAAAAAATCATATAAAATAAGGAATTGATATATATATATATATATATATATATATATATATATATATATATATATATATATATATATATGTATATATATAGACTTTACAAGAATGCTAAAAATCCCATGACTATAGAAATTTTATTTAAAAGGATGATTAATTGACAATATGAATTAGTTTGAAAGTTAATTGTTTGTTTGAATGAAAAGGTAAGTAAATATGTATTTTAATGTATTTTCTAAAATAAAATGTATGAATTTTACTTTATTTTCATTATATTTATATTAATTTTTCCTCTACTTTACATGTTAAGCTATCCAGCTTGTAAATTAGATCTCCGGTTTGGTTTTCTATTCAAAAGTTTGTGAGTTGGATTCCCATTTCGATCTTGTTTTAAAATTCATTTTAAATTATAAGTATGGGTTTAATTAGAAGGGCATCATTGCCAATGATGACCATATTACTTGAGTGACAAGCAAAAAAAAAATCATTACCATGCATACTAAAAATAATATTTAATTACATACATTAGTAGTAGAATAAGTGATTAAAAAAATCATGAGAAAAAGTTTTAGGTTGCCAAAAAGAGCGAGGAAGCGCCAAGATTTGGAAAACCGCAGTCCAAAAGTGCGGAGACTATTGGCGAGTTAATGACTACGCATCATCATTGAAAGAACATACCTAAGAACAAAAGTGAACGAGGGTGGGAGGAAAAAAGGTGCACTGAGGAGCGCTTCCCTCTCCCACCTCCACCAAAAAAAGAGGGTTGTCTCAGAGGTATGGCCATTACCTTCTTATCAGAGTAGTGCCAATGTTTAGTGGTAATCACAGAGTTCGGCCAATTTTGCTGTACTCTCTTGATGGATGGAGATTTTCCTCTTTTTTTAACTCTGGTAAAAATCTACCGCTTTCCCCCTTCTCGACATCGCAACTGTTATCACGTGGACCCCCCCCCCTACCTACCTGTTGCAGCTCAGATATACCAAGCGAGGGAGGGGGAGTATTGTTGTGCGGTTGCAAAGTTGAAGCTTATTAGGGACCGTATAGGAGCTACTGCATTACTTTGTTAAGGTCATTGCTTGAGAAATAACCATTTAAAAATTTATATATACCAATTTATTTTAAAACAGACTATTTCATTTCAAAAATGTATTATTAGTTTAAAACATGATGAATTTGAACCCCCTGTAAAGTAGTTTATACCAAGCGATGCAATTCATTTAAATGATAATGAATGAATTTCGCTCCTCAACTCTTATTGTTTTCAAAAAGAAATGCGCGGTTCTTTTCCTTTAAAAAAATGATCAAATTTGTGTTTTCTTTGGATTCCTCTTTCATTCTACATCCTGACAGTGTTTTTAAAATAAACGATATTACTATTCATTTTCGGTTTTTGAAAAAAACATTTTTTTATTCTCATCAGTGAATGTGTTTTAGATTTTTCCAACACATAACAAATCAGAATTTTCTTGGAAAACGGATGAACAGATTTTTGATTTCAATATTTAATAACTTTGCAGCTAAAGAGAGTTTTCAAGCATTATACAACTCATTTAATTTTGCTGTTATTTAATCCATATGATACTTCTATTCCTAATGGAAAAAAAAATGCTCTTTAAAATTCTGTTTTTTTTTTTTTTGTATTTTGTAACAGGTACACTTTTACGTATTAAAATGTCGAACATATTTTTATCTTTAAACTGAAATTTCAGTTAGCAGCGATATTTTTAATTCTTTGTGTTTTTGTTTAATGTAGTATTCAGTATACAGAAATACCTTTTGTATGTTCTGCTTTCATGATCTTTGCATTAATTTAATGTTTGTCTCTTTACTTCATAACAAACAGAAATCTCAGAAATCTAGGTACATTTTTCCCCACCTAAAATCTAAATGAAAGCAGCGTGCGGTGTGATTAAGCTGTTTTCTATAAATTCACAGAGCCAGATACTATAGGATTCAAACGTAACGCATTGAAGATAATATAGTTTCAGTTAATACTAAATCTGTGGCACGACAGCCCATATGGGCCAAGGCCTACAGTACTTATATCTGTTTTCTAGAACTAAGGACCTGGGGTGTGGATCCTATGTCCCGGTTAGGTCGTCGGCCTAACGCGAAAACCCTAGTGCTTAGTCCCAAGCATGCTTGGTACTCAGTTTATCGACCCATTGAAGGGGTGAAAGTCTGAGTCGACTTCCCCACTCCGTGAACCGAACCTCGGACCTGTGCCTCAGCAACAAGAAGCACTACCACTAAACCACCAGGATTCAGTGCATTCAGTCAGTTTTGATATAAGACTTCATTGAAATTTTGCATCAGTTTTATATTGATTGTTGGATTTCATTCAGGGTTCATTGTTGCATTGGAACATTCAGTTAGATTAGATATAAAACCCCATTGAACTGTCGAATCAGAGAGTTTTATGTTTAGTGTTGGATCTCGTTCATTGTTGCATCAGTAAATTCAGTTAGTTTAGGTATAAAACTCCATTGAACTTTTGTATCAGAGTTTTATGTTCATTGTTGGATCTCAGTCAGGGTTCATTGTTGCATTAGAACATTCAGTTAGATTAGATATAAAACCCCATTGAATTGTCGAATCAGAGTTTTATGTTTAGTGTTGGATCTCGTTCATTGTTGCATCAGTAAATTCAGTTAGTTTAGGTATAAAACTCCACTGAACTTTTGTATCAGAGTTTTATGTTCATTGTTGGATCTCAGTCAGGGTTCATTGTTGCATTAGAACATTCAGTTAGATTAGATATAAAACCCCATTGAATTGTCGAATCAGAGTTTTATGTTTAGTGTTGAATCTCGTTCATTGTTGCATCAATAAATTCAGTTAGTTTAGGTATAAAACTCCATTGAAATTTTGTATCAGAGTTTTATGTTCATTGTTGGATTTCATTCAGGGTTCATTGTTGCATTGGAACATTCAGTTAGATTAGATATAAAACCCCATTGAGAATTGTCGAATCAGAGTTTTATGTTTAGTGTTGGATCTCGTTCATTGTTGCATCAGTAAATTCAATTAGTTTAGATATAAAACTCCACTGAATTTTTTTTATCAAATTTATATTCATTGTTGTATATATTAACACAAATTTAAAAATTAGCATATGTTAGAATTAAATTAAATGCAAATTAATTTAATTCTATTTTTGCGATCACACTATCTTATTTCTGGAATTTTCATATGAATAAACCATTCGGGATAATATATTATCTTTCGTCTTTTAATAGAAATAATTCTGAATTTTTTAACATCTAAATTCAAAATATTTCTTAAAGCGTGTAAATTTTCGAAAATTATTCACTAAAATCTTTAGACTAAATTATAAGAAAATTTTCATATTATTTCATAAGTAAACGCGATTTAAAATTTTTGAAAAGATAATAAGTTTAATCCACACACAAAGTTTACAATATATTTTAAGTTCACTAAATAAAAATTTCTGTTTACAAAAGAATAATCTTAAATATATTCTGTTTGCTGTTACTGTAATATTTGAATTGTTAAAATTATAATATCGATTATTCGAGTATCGTAGTACATTTATACGTAAATCGGAAGAAACTGAATGAATTTGAAAACATGAATGAATTAAGAAATGAGGAAGCTACTGAAGGTGTGAATTTAAAGAATATTTTGATTTGAATACTCAGAAAAGAGTTTAGTTCAAATGATTGAATTTTTAGTCATTTTATGTGAATGGAATATTACATGAAATGAACATGAAGAAGGAAGTGAATAATGATAAGTTAAATTTTCGTTTTCATAATATTATATATATACGTATCAAAATCTTATATTGACTTCAAAATATTTTTGCATCTTCTCAATAATTTCATTTTTACAACTATATCCCATTAACGCATTTAATATTTATTAATTCTTATTTTAAAAAGTAAATAATGTTAAATTTTATTATAATAATATTTAAATAATATATAAGTAATAAGTTTTGTGGAAGACTTTTTACGATTTTTTAGTTTATCTTTTTTTTAAACTGAGACATTGACACTAGCTGTTATCACAATATTATCAAAAAGATCACAACATACTCAATTTTGGGACGACCCCCCATGCTTTAAAAAAGGGGTGGGTGGAGTTAGGATCTCAGAAGCCGCTTCTCGGTAGCACGGGCGAGGTTATGGGGGTCGGGGCCCAGCTAATGGGCAAAACATGGGTCTCGAAGAGAGATGTGCGGTAGTAAATGATGGACTCGAGATGGACCAGCATTAGACCAGTGCCCTCACTTTCCCTGCCTGACCCCCTCCCCCGAGATAATTCCTCCGCTTACTATTTTTTTATTGCCTTTGATTCGACGCGAGCCCCTGAGCTTAAAGATGCGCTTAACCTCAACTAAAATAAATATCCCATTTTTTTATGAATTGATCACGATTTGTGGTTGCATCAAATTAAGAAATTAGAATACTGTTCTATGCACACGAATTTTTTCTTATTTTTCGAATCATTCTTAATATATCACTGTTGCAAGCCATTAATTGCTGAAAACAGAAGCTTTTTTTTTGTATCAATTAGCATGGAGTTTTGTAACGTAATTGAAGGAAATAAAAACATTTACACTCCGAAGTAAATTTTTGTCGGTATTTTTTTTCTTTTTCTTTTATGAAATTTTAAGGTTACAATTTTTTACTAATTAATTAAAGACCATAATTTCTGGGTTACATATAAATTTCTCAGTCTTTTTGTCCATTAAATTTTTATTCGGTGTTGATGATGTTTATTTCAAGATGGTGGTTTCTGTAGTATAACTTATATCAAGATGGTGATTTCTGCTGTATAACTTACATCAAGATGGTGATTTCTGTTGTATAACTAATATAAAGGAGGTGACTTCTGCTGTATAACTTATATCAAGATGGTGATTTCTGCTGTATAACTAATATAAAGGTGGTGATTTCTGCTGTATAACTTATATCAAGATGGTGATTTCTAATACCTTATATCAAGATGGTGATTTCTGCTGTATAACTTACATCAAGATGGTGATTTCTGCTGTATAACTTACATCAAGATGGTGATTTCTGCTGTGTAACTAATATAAAGGTGGTGATTTCTGTTGTATAACTAATATAAAGGTGGTGATTTCTGCTGTATAACTTACATCAAGATGGTGATTTCTGCTGTATAACTAATATAAAGATGGTGATTTCTGCTGTATAACTTATATCAAGATGGTGATTTCTGCTGTATAACTAATATAAAGGTGGTGATTTCTGCTGTATAACTTATATCAAGATGGTGATTTCTGCTGTATAACTAATATAAAGGTGGTGATTTCTGCTGTATAACTTATATCAAGATGGTGATTTCTGCTGTATAACTAATATAAAGGTGGTGATTTCTGCTGTATAACTTATATCAAGATGGTGATTTCTGCTGTATAACTAATATAAAGAGATGGGGATTTCTGCTGTATAACTTATATCAAGATGGTGATTTCTGCTGTATAACTAATATAAAGATGGTGATTTCTGCTACATAACTTATATCCAGATGGAGATTTCTGCTGCATAACTAATATCAAGAGATGGGGATTTCTGCTGTATACCTTATATCAAGATGGTGATATATGCTGTATAACTCATATCAAGATGGTGATTTCTGCTGTATAACTAATAACAAGATGGTGATTTCTGATGTCTAACTTACATCAAGATGATGATTTCTGATGTATGACTTATATCAAGATGTTAATTTTTGATTTAATTAAGGCAGGCCATGCTTCATTATAATATTTGTAATTAACTTAAATGCTAATTAGAAATGACATGAATTCTCTGTAAAGTTGCTTATGCAGTGATACTTGCCATTTCAGAATTTTGCTCGCTTCAAGAAAATAGGCATGGGAACTTTAATGTCCTTCATGATATTATTATCATCTCTGGCACAGTAGAAATAAAAAAATATACTCCACCGGATACCAACTCCTAATTATAATCTTACATAATTTTTTCATAAAAAAAATAACCATATTTAGTAATTTTTCCCTAAGTATTTTAGAACAATATTGTTTTTGCTTACCGCAGTGAACATGCCTATCAATGAAATGTTTTTAAAATGCACCAAAACAAGAAAAGATTTATTTATTTGCAAATTTCGTTTATGTGGTTGATTCTCTTGTGTGCGGAAGTAAAATTAACTCCACTAGAGAAGGTTTATAAGCTTCCTTGTTAATCAAAACTGTTTCGGAGTTATGGATTAAGAGGTGTTGCGTATGGTATTCAAGTTGGAATATAGAAATAACTAAACTCAGTGGCATGACAGCCTCGTGAAGACAAGGCATACTGTTCCCAAATCTGAGTTTCGTGACTGAAAGTCCTGGATTGCAAAGCCTATATCCAGATTAAGTGGCCAACCTAACGTGAAAGCTCCAGTGTTTAGTTCCCAAACATGCTTGGTACTCAATTTTATCAAGTACCTGAAGAGACGAAAGGCTGGGTTGACCTTGACAAGTCCGAGGACCAAACCTCAGGACCCGCGGCTTAGGAGGGCGAAGCGCAACCACTATGCCAATAGGCCTCACGGTATATAGAAATACTACACCAATAAAGAATTCAACTTTTTAACACATAAAAGTCGCGGATTTTCTTCAAGAAATTGGTGTATTTATAAGCGAGCTCCAGCTGCTCAGTAACTTCAAGCCGCTTCACCGTTGATATCAGCAAAGTGAAGCATCACTTGCCGCGGGCAGTGATTGAGAGGGTGACCACATACACTCCCTCACTAGGATGCTGGAGCTCCGTGGCTTAGGGACGTGTCTATGTTAATATGTGACGTCCAAAATCCTTCCGTTGATGTGGCGTGGATGTAGAGAGGAGGGTGCCAGCTCAGATGTGACCACGTTACCTGACCGAGGTCTAAAAATACGAGGCATTTGCTGATGGGCGGGTATTCCAAACCAGTTAACCTAAAGATACAGTCCGGAACTCGCCTGCACCGCTATCTATGTATGTATTTATAAGCAAATATTTTATACTAGAAAATGGTCAGAAAAATACCCCTACAATGATGTTTTCTTCTCTTTAAATATTTTAAATGCATATTCGCATTTGTGTCGTTTTCTTACAGTGACAATTAAAAATCAAAATTTAAACTGATTTTAAGAGAATCTCGGCTGCAGATGGATACGCATGACAAATTTTTCTTAACCTGAAATGCAAGAGTGTAAGCATTACTCGAAGCTCTTCGACCTGGACATCGCGTGACCGGTCTGCAGAGATTCAAAATGAAGATAAAAGGAAACCAGGCTTATCATTGTGTAATTTCATAATGCATAGTTATGCATCGACAGATATTAAAGTTTGCATTTATTTAGTCTCTCTTCGTAGTATTATTCAGCAAGCATCGTTTAATCAGTCAACAATTTAAGCGATTTTCAAGAAAAGAAAAAAATCTGAATTTTTTTATATTTTATGGATAAATTTCTCTTACGATGATATCCTGCAACTGAATTAAATGATATCATCCATCTCTTTTATCCGACGCTTCATCGTCTTTCTGTTGTCACGCGATTTCTAGGGCTGGCTTAGTAGATCTAAAATCTTTTCAGCTTTAAAATTTGAAGAGTCGAATTTCGAGGCTTCTTTATAATTAATTTATGAAATGTTCGTTAAACATTTAAATGTAGTTAATATAATAAGTTTGAATTTAAGAATCTTTTTAATTATCTACTATAAGTTATTGCGTATTTTTCGTCTTGTCGGAGCTAGAAATTGAGTAGTTAGAGCGCTGGTATGCGGTTCCATAGTTTGAGGGTTTGAATCCCTACTCGAGCTTTAGTGCATTTATTACAGTTCGGAAGTCACTTTAAAGTCTGGAACTATTAGCTCTCTTGCGCAAAAAATGATCATGTGCTACAAACTAAATCAATTTCATCTGTTGTTGTTGTTACTAATCCCAGTTGGTGTAGCTCTGCTATACCAACTCCATAAAACCAAAATTCTCCAAAAATTCTAAAAACAGTAAAGGGTCCTTCAAAATCTCACGAGCAGTAAAATTTAGGCACTCGAGAATATGGTTGGGGGAAGCCTGTGCGGCCTTACACCAGTGACACTCAGTAAAGAGTTTCCGACCCTGCTGGAAGGTGAGGGAACTAATGTGACCACTCAAAAAGCGAGATAGAGCCGTCTGCTGCTTCCTAGAAATATTTAGACTGTGAGTCCAACGTGATCGCACTCCAAAGTACCAAGTGTGAACTGGAGGGGTTCTCCAAAGGGCATTGGTTTCCATTTTCTTTATTGAGGAGATTTCAGAAAAAGTTAGACAAGTATTATTATGCAAGGCAGCCGCAGAGGCAGATTTGGCCAAGGTATCAGCAATTTCATTCCCCTCCAAACCAACATGGGAAGGAACCCATTGGAAGTAGACAGTGTGTCCTGCAGAAAGTCGACTGACAAGTTCCAGGATTTTCAGGCTTATCTTATCCCCAATAGACGTCCAACGAGAGAAGTGCTGTATAAATGCATGGCTATCCGTTAAAATCCATAAGTCATTAAATCAATTTCATCTAGAGCACTTTAATTAAGCTATAACAAAATAAAACTGTTGTGACTGGATGGTAACAAATTTGATTCCTAATAGAATGTCTTTGCACTTAAATTAACAATGGTTTACTTCTCTGGTATGAAAACTGTATTGCTAATTTTCAGAATTTAGCTAAGAATATCGCATGAATGAAATTACCATCTCCGGTATTTTGGCGATTTAAAGTATCAGGATTTTTTCCATCGCATATATCTCTTGACATTGTAAATCTTTCAAACGGGCTCCAACTTTTCAGAGGAATAATTTTAAGATGCAAATTTCATTTCGGGAACAGTCTTAGAGTACTTCACCTTGAAAATAAACTTTTTCCCCCGAAAGGTTCAACCCTCAGATAGTGGTACATACATAACGGTGTAGACATAGGGCCCCAGACTGTACCTTAAGGTTAACGGGTTTGGACTACTCACTCATCACCAAGTGCCTCGTAATTTTTGAACGACAATCAAATGACGAGGTCACAGCTGAGGTTGCTTCTTCTCCTCACCACTCCACACCAGTGGAAGGACTTTAAAGGTCGTTGGTTAATGTGGAGATGTCCCTAACTCACGGGGTTCCAGCAAACCAATGAGGGAGTTTTTTTAGTTTGGTTTGGTTTTTCTTGTCGCTCAATGGTCATTTTTGGCACACGAGGGCTAATTAGACCGGGACCTACGGTTTAAAGTGGATTCCGAACCACTACAAACATCCATGCCCAAGGTGGGATTCGAACCCACAAACTGTTGAACCGAAGGCAAGAGCGCCAGTGAGGGAGAGTACGTGGTCACCCTTCCAATCACTGCGAGTGTCAAATGAATGCTTCGCTTTGCTGATCTTAAGGAGAAGCTGCGTGAAGCTACTGAGCCGCTGGAGCTCTGAGCTAGAGGGTGAGAAACCACTAGTTCAGAGCTCTAGCTAGTGGTATGGATAAGCTAGCTGGTGGTAGGAATAGTAGGGTCAGGTAGGGATTTCTTCAGAGCAGAAAATCACTGCTCGAATGCATGCATATCTGTCTTGGTGGGTGCTGGGAAGTTCTGACTAGTGAGATGACCCTTTGTCTATCGAAATCCTTTAAACAAAGCGATCCACACTCGATATTCATATTTTAAGAGATTGGCTGTTAGATTATTTTCCACGAGGATTTTAATGATTGCACCAATTACAATACGATTTGAAACGACTAAAAGTATACATACACAAGATATACATATTACAGATGCAAATTTACAGTTCACGTCATTACGTAAAATATACAATTCCTCAAAAACATGACGAAAAATATATGCATCCAAAATACAAAAAACTACTTTTAAAATTTTATTAAATAAATTTTAAAATTCTAAAAATACCAGACGCCACCTGAACGTGTTACGAGTGTTACCTTAATTTTAAAAATATCTAAATCCGTATGCAAATGAGTTTGATGTTTCAGATATTAAACTGGTAAAAATAATAAAAATCAATGAATTATATGAACTAATGTTAGAATGTGTGCTTAAAGGAATGGGATGAATTTGTACATTCTTAAATGTACAAACGCTATCTCTCAGTAATAAATATACTGAAAATTGTAGCAATGACTTTTATTGAAACTAAAATTAGGAAGAGGATTTACATGTGTCTGAGGTAATTCGGTTCCAATGCAGCTGAAGATTTTCCTAGCCAATGTGCATTAAAACTGTGGTTCTTCCTAGTTTGTGTATTCTTTATTGTCAGCATAAAATGTAAGATATTCTTGAAAGCTGAAAAAATACTTGCTTTCTTAAATCAGATTTTTATGTATATTATACTTAAAAAATCACATGTACATTTTATACATAAATCTCATCATAAAATATAGAATTTACTCATATTTCTTAGGAAAGAGATTTTTTCTAGAAACTCATCGTAGTTGCTCGGTATAAAGTTATATATTTTTATAAAAAAGATAATTATATAAAAGCAAAACTTACAAATTTCTTACAAAATTTCAGTCCATTTTGTGCAATGAGCAAATATATTGTTTATTGTTATTTATGCAATATACCAGAATCAACGTTCCAGGATGTAAAATCCGTCCGATGCGTAGCTTCTACACCATGAGAAAAGGTTAGCAAATGCTATTGCTCAAAATTTTAGAATGTTTTATTGTTTGCAGAAGAAGGAAAGTGGCTTTTTACATAAAGGAAGCCACCTTCTGACTTTCTTGTGGATTCTGAGATCTTAAAATTCCAAAAAGCCCTCTTGCCAAGAACTGTTTACTCTCCCAACTCAACCTTGGGCAGCAAATGCCCTTTTCCATCAAGGGTGCCCATTCTTAGAAAAGGCTGCGATGGTCACTCCATTCCACAATGGACAAGACCCCAGGTACTCCGGTTCCCGGCCATCGCGTGACAGTCCCAGCCAGATGAAGATCAGATCGGGCATTAGAAAACCATCTAGGGAAGGTAGTTGTTGACCTCTCTTAGCAAAAATGCCCAACAGGCATCTCACCCTTCCCCCCGGCCTTCTTGCCAAAGAATATACAATTTTTTTTACTGCTTCTGAACACGTGGGGGACTGCACAGCACGTTTTCAGATTACAAGCTTCTTCAGGAACAATGGTATAATAATAATAAACGCGTTCACGTATATAATTTTTTTTTCAGAAGCAGTTATGCAATTTTTTTCCCCTTTTCGTCAGCATATTGTTTATAATCCTTCAAAATAACCCCTCTTTATGATCTTTGGTTAGATACGGATAAATCTGTTTGTAATGGCAATATTTGTTTTCAGTAACTTTGGGAAAATATGTCTTTATTTAAACATTTTTAATGTAAAGTGCATGATAAGATTCTTTGTCTGAAATAGTGGGCATATTTATGATGATGATGATTTTTGCGAGAAATGATGCTTTAATGCTTGTTATTTGATTTTTCTTTACAAATTTATATTTTTATTTATTTTACGATTGTGGAATTAAGTTCTCTCATATTTTCCACCGTGATTGAATTGAACTATTTTTTGTATCAAATTTATTTAATTCATTCGTCGTGAATATTTTACAAAAGAAAATTATTATTTAAAAATGAAATTATTTTAAATTTTATTTACAGTTAGATATCATTGAGAGAACACCGATACAACGAAAGCTTCCAAGAAATTCCAGTAAATACATGGTTTATAATTACAAATTCCTTTACAATGAAATTTCAATTCATCGACTATTATGAAAATGCAGTAAATTTTATTCTTAAGGTATTTCATTTTCATCAAAACTTTCTTAAGTTATTTCATTTTCATCAAAACTTTCTTAAGTTATTTCATTTTCATCAAAACTTTCTTAAGTTATTTCATTTTCATCAAAACTTTCTTAAGGTATTTTATTTTCATCAAAACTTTTTTATTCTCAGAAAATCGTTATATTATCTATCATTGGTCCATCATGAATTCTACATTGCACATCATTCGATTTTTCTAGTTTTGATTTTAAACTGCGTTTGTTATATTTACGGTCAGCATGAAGTTATATGATCGAAATGTTAAATAAATGAGAGAGATTATATAGCTTCCGGCTTTCGGTTCAAGAACTCATTGGTTCAATTCCCATAAATTTTTGTAGTGATGCTGTTTCAGAAGAGTCAGCCCTGATATGCGGAATGTAACCGTAAGGTTATGGACAATGTGGCCGATCTGGTAGCGAATAGTTAGTTCTCTGGCATACGGCTCCACAATTCATAGGTTCGAAGCCCTCCTTAGGTTTGAATGTTTGTAGTGGTTTGAAATCCACTTTAAACTACATGTCCCAGTATAATTTGCCCTAGTGAGCAAAAAATCCCCATTGAGACATTTAGAAACAATACTTTACACAACTTTTTTTAGATATTTTCATTTTCACGACTCCTATAACTTTTGTATTAATTTCAGAAATATTTATATTCTTGCAGAGAGCGAGAACAAAAGACTTTCTATTTCAATCAAAAGAATGCGCATTGTTGGAAATTTGAGGAAGATGAAATTCAAGGTAGCAGTTTCATTACAAATGTAAATAAAATCAAATTATGTTTTGTCAATCTAGAATTCAGCTATAACAACAAGCATCCGCATTTTCTATAGAATCCTGCCTTTCATCATCGATTTAAACATAAAGATATTATATTGAACACAAATTATAAATTAAAATTAATTAAATTCATATTTCGCTTGAAAAAACAAAATTGCTTTCAGAAGTAATATTAGCGTACAGGCAAGAGCATATAAAGAACTTGGAAATATGTTCTCTAAACTTTATTTTAATGATTAAAACTAGTGTCTTCAGAAGTACCCAAATAAAATGCAGCGCTAAGTGCTACCTACAAAGTTCATAGTTCAAATCATGAAAAGACATACAATGGCCATTATTTCTTAGCGTTTATGTGATGTATACTCACCGAATGCCTATTCGAAAATTTTCCATGATGATTTTGAATTTGGTTGTTGCCATTGATAGGGAGTCTTTCAGCTGAATTATGATGCGGATTTAATTGATGTCAGAATTTTAAGTTGTAAAATAAAGTCTACCTTAATATATATATATATATATATATATATATATATATATATATATATATATATATATATATATATATATATATATATATATATATATATATATATATAATTTCAGTGTTTTTAAATATATTTATTTCTTATTCTTAAAAGTGTGTGTACAAAATAAATAATTTCAATTTTAAAACGCTATAAAATAATAAAATAATGCAATTTGACTGAAACGCTCGTGAATCAAGACTTTGATTTTAGATTATTTGATTGTTTAACATTGAACAATCGTTTATTTTTCAATATAAAATCTAATCACATTGCGACTTACAATTTCACAAGTGGATTCCGAACTACTTCGAAAATCTAAATTTTATAGGAATCGAATCCATTAACTGTTGAAACCAAGGCTAGAGCACTAAACATTTGAGAGGAAACTCGTTGTTTGGAGAAAAATAATCATTAAAAAAATACTTTCCAAAAATTTCTGAAAAATGATGAATTTTAAACAGCTTTTTAATAAAAGATATATTGACGAACAAACTTACATTTTTAGATGCTGGAGTTATAATTATTGACTTGGAAATGACGTGATTATTTTTTTTTTCTTTTTGTGTTCAGAAATCAGTTTCTTACTAACAATTGTGCTCACATTCAGTTCATTTTGAGAAAGCAAACGTATTAATTATACTAAAATCATAAAATATATTTGAAATATTATTCATTTGCTGTGAAACACACAAAAAGCTTTTTTCAAATTTTAATTCAGGAATGCGGAAGCATATATTACTTTTTCTTAAAAATTTTAAATCATGAGACAAAGAGAAAATTTTTTCTAAAAGTGCAAAATAATAAATAATTTTAGATTTGCACAAATAATTTATAAGTAAAGATTTACTTTAGATACATATTTTAACAAAAAATAAATCTGAAATTTTGTTTACACACACACTAATTCAACTTCAAGAAATTTACTTATTTGCAGATAATTTCCAAATGTTCTTTGGAATTTTGGTTACGGTGCAAGAGAGTTTTTGATTGAAGACTTAGAAAAAAATATTTTCTGGAGATAAGCTGTCACAAACGCAGATTGAGATTTAGTAAATATATGCTGACAAAATTATTTTCTTTTAATTTATATTTAGAATTTTAGCCTTTTTATCCTCATAAAAATATGAAATAAATAAATTAACAGAGGAAATGAAAAATTCTGTTGCGTAATTCAAAAAAAAAAATGATGCATTTTAATAAATAATGATAAAAAATGTGCTTTTGTTTTCCGCATTTTGTTTTGCGTGGAATATTTTTTTAAAAATGAAAAAGTATTAACATAGGCAATTTGGTGATAAAACAGTAAGAACACGTAACTTTATCGTTTAATAATACGCGTATACTTTGAATTTTATTTTAATAAGATGTTTTATGACTATAAATTACAAAAATGTTATTACATATATCTTTCGCAGTTGGTTATAGCTAATTGTATATTAAGTAGAAGTGGTTATGCCTATACTTTGAAAATACCTAACGTCTGAACAAATTTGTAATACATTTTAACATTCAAACCTAAATTGCTTTCCGAAAAGACTTTTTATTGATAGTGGGATGTATTCAAATTTTGCAAAGGAGAAAACCCGGAAAACTCCAAGTCTCTACCCCAACAGATGTGCATAAAGCGGCTAGAAGCGCAGCATCCATCTCCCATTGTTCAACAATAAGCTGGAATCAAACTCTCGGCGTTTTAAATACGAAGACGGCTATCCCATCATGCCATGATATGCTTACTTACCATGTTTACTTTACATATATTTATCATATTCTACCCACCACTCCATGATTGCATTTTATTCTTTTTTTATCAGTTAGAGTGGAATTTCACTGGTGTTTTTTTTTTTCATATCATTGGGCTTTTTTTAGTAATCCCAATTTTTCTAATCGGAAAGAAGACCCTCAATACTTGGCCTGCAACCATTAGAGGTATCATTTCACTTGGAAGTCATTGCGACCACGCCCAGTTTTAACGTGCCCTAGCCACCATTAACAAACATGGCGGATTTTTGGTTAAGCTGGGATTCGAACTCACTACCTTCCGATATCGAGCATGACGCCTTAACCAACCAAGCCACTGTGCCTTCCCATATCTGTTTTCAAGGCTGAGGGCCTTGGGATACGAAGTATATGTCCCAGTTAAGTAGTCACCAGTTGTCCAGTCACTAACCAACCAGGCAACAGCACAGTCCCCAATGGACATAAGTGTTAAAATACCAAAAAAAGTGAAGAAAATTTGTATTAGATGCAAGAGAGAGTTCATATTGTGAACATGTTTTATTCAATTCTATACATGATTCTAAACTGCAAATATAGTTAAATTATATATATTCTATACATGTAGTTACACATTTAAAGCATCGATTTGAGCGCAACACGATTTATTATTTATTTTAATTTTAAAATAAAAAAATAAATAGTATTTATTTATTTTTGTTGTGTTAAAGAAGATAAAAAAGTATTTCTCACATTAAGCACGTCTTATTGAATTCAATACATGACTTTAAAATGAAAATGTAGCTAATTTTATATGAAATATAATTACACCTTTTAAAATATAGTTCTGGACTACACAAACAGTTCTTTTTTTTCGCTAATTATAGTAGTGATATGAATGACAAACACACTTGGGTGATTTTTTATTGAATCTGGAGGCATGTGATTATTTATATATAACTCACATTTTTCTAAACTTAAAATTAAAATCCTACAATCACTTCAAATCCCTCCATCTAAAAAATTCATTTTTGTCTATGATTTGGTAGACCAGATAAATGGATATGAATGATTTTATTATCTTTTCCATAGCTTTGTTCAAAAACTGGAGAGAAGCTAACAGAGATGTTAGCCAAGACCACCCGGAAGCAATTGCCTTGTTAACGGCGCCATTACCTGCCCCATTACCGAACTCACCAAAGCAACCTTCTTGATTATCCACCTTCCTAATTATTTATTGCTGAAAAAAAAAAAAGAAGTGGCTGCCCAGAAGAATGCCCGCGTTTTAAGATGTTCAATCGAGATTGCAATGCAAATTGTAAGGATTTCGTACGGATATCTCGCGTTACTGAACGCCCACGCCTGGGAATAGAAGCATTTTAATCGAATACCCACAACACGGAATACTTTGTTGCAATCCAACCCTTAGACTGGGACTCGAAGGCCGAAGTGTAGGCGAGCAAATATTTTGATTATGCCCACGAGAAAACCTTCCCGGCTTGGGAACGCGAGAGATAAGGTGGCACGGAATTGACAGTTCTCAAAAGAATGGGAAATCAAACTGTGTTGGATACTTCCAGCGAAGGCAGGTGTCCGCAGGTGCTCTAGTGCTCTCCAGCAAGTCGTTGAAAACATTGCCAACGCCTCCATCAAACATCGATTCTCCGCCATTTCTTTTTTTGTTGAAGTTGACTCGGGTTTGAATTTATTGATTGTGGGTAGGCGGTGCTGATTTGTTTGCTGTTTGATTTTCGCCAGACGAGTATTTGAGTTTGGTCAACTGTGGCTCGGTAGAGCTCTATCTTGCTAATGTATACCAAACAATAGCTCTAAAGATACAAGCTTATGTTTCAGATTGATTGAAAATTCAAAATCTCATATATTATGGTACTGATTATATACATTTTGTTTCCTCTATTTTTTTTGTGAGATTAAATATTCCTTATGAAGTACATGCCATTCCGGATTAGGTTGTTAATGTAATGCTCTTATGCAATCATGTTTCTTTCTTATTTTTTCTTCTTTTCATCATTTCATTTGATGAATGATATTGATGATTCCTTCCATTAGACGATTCGTTTTTCTTCTTTTCATCACTTCGTGAAATACATGGTATTTGGGATTAAGTAGTTCATGTAAAGTTCTTCATTTTTTCTTTTTTCATCATTTCATTTTTGGTTTTCGTCTTTTTTTCATTTATAAAATAAATAATAATGTTTGTTTCTAACAAATAAATTTACTTATTCAGTTAAATCTTCTTTTATTATCTGAAAAATTATTTTAAAAAATATGTTTTAATAATATTCATACATTGTACATAAGAATTCAATCCTTTACAGAATAATAAATCAGTAAAATTTTAATTACTAAAAATATTTAGAAATTTTAAGCAATAAATGCTGCTGCTTCTGTTTTGTTTCGATTTCTTCATTTATTATCAAAATAATAGTTTAACAAAGAAAGACTGTGATAAAGCACACATGATTGAAAATACCGTCAAAAAATAACGTAAATATCGTCAAAATTCAAAATTTTACGCATAATGATGCTGATTTTCATTTTTTCTTCTCACTTTCATATGAGAGAATTTTCAGCAAGAGGTATACGACATTTGCAATTAATTTATGTAATGTTAATAAATTATTCTAATTTTTTTTCAAAAAAAAATATAATCATTTAAGAAATTGCTTTATTTTTTAATATAGTGCGTGTAAAAATATAATTTTACACAGTATAAGAAATCAGAAAAAATTTAATTTCATTATTATTAAAAACTTGTGAATTTTTAAAACAATGGTAAACATTTTTACTATTTGTATTTGTACGCCTTGATTTCTTGAAAAAACAATAATAAAATAGAATGGAATACACTATCATTTGAATTAATTACTAACAAGCATTAGTAGAGATTCAAAATTTTAAGTATTTGTTAATTTATGGAAGTTCGGTGGCTTAGAGGCTTCGCGCTTCCAAGGTAGAGGTTCAAGGTTCGCTGCCCGAGCCGGTTAAGCTTGACTTTCCGTCCTTCAGTGGGTCTTTAAAACTGCGTACCAAGCATGCTTGGGAACTAAACACTGGGAGTTTCTCGTCAGGCTGACCCCCTAACCAAGACAAATGCTTCTCACCCCACCTCCCTTGGTCAGGAAAAGAGATATGGTCACAGTAGGCCTTGGCCCACATGGTTGTCATGCCTCAGGTTTAATTTTTGTTTTTTAGTTAATTAGGGAAGTTTATATTTGTGTTGACTTTATTTGATATTAACTTGCTAAGGCAATAGGAAAATATTAAGATCAATAATTTAATATATAAAGATTTAATATATATATATATATATATATATATATATATATATATATATATATATATATATATATATATATATATATATATATATATATATATATATATATATATATATATATATATATATATATATATATATATATATGCTTTATTCCTGTTAAATTTTTTAAAGAAGAGAGAGAGATACTGGGTCCCCACGTCTTCCCTACTACAAGAGCGATACGATGACCAAACTGCTCATTTTAAATTAAATTCTTCAATTAGAATTCAAAATTAGCATACATATAGAATTAGCAATGGATTAATTAACTAAAATATGAATCCCATTACGTATATATATATATATATATATATATATATATGCTTTATTCCTGTTAAATTTTTTAAAGAGAGAGAGAGATACTGGGTCCCCACGTCTTCCCTACTACAAGAGCGATACGATGACCAAACTGCTCATTTTAAATTAAATTCTTCAATTAGAATTCAAAATTAGCATACATATAGAATTAGCAATGGATTAATTAACTAAAATATGAATCCCATTACGTATATATATATATATATATATATATATATATATATATATATATATATATATATATATATATATATATATATATATATATATATATATATATATATATATATATATATATATATATGCTTTATTCCTGTTAAATTTTTTAAAGAAGAGAGAGAGATACTGGGTCCCCACGTCTTCCCTACTACAAGAGCGATACGATGACCAAACTGCTCATTTTAAATTAAATTCTTCAATTAGAATTCAAAATTAGCATACATATAGAATTAGCAATGGATTAATTAACTAAAAAATTAATCCCATTACGTAATGTTAACATTAATATTCCCTTTCAGAAATTAGCAAGCAAACATTCTCAGAATTAATCCACGTAACCAAATAACGCTGAAAAATTAACTTGACATCCAGAGTCGTTGGGAAACCATTAAGAAAACAAATCCAAGCGATATATGACATGTAAATCGAAACTGTTTCAGAAACACTTCGAAAGCAGGGGAAAAAAATAGTAATGAAGTCAGAGAGTTCTCATATACTTTTGGCACTCATTAAGAAGCACCTGAATGCCACCACGGCCGATTAGAGATAATAAACAAGACATTCTAATAACACAAGGTTAGAGACCAGCAGGGTGTGGGGGGGTCATCTTCTTTCCTCATTTCCATTCCCTTAAGTGTGCGAATCTCTTGGAGCATTATGCAGGTTTGTCCAGTGATTATTAGAAGTCGCATCAGGTACCGCTTAAAGACAGTTATTAGCGACTGCCCTGTACTGTCTTATGCGATCGAAATATTAATTACAGGTGGGAATTTCTTTTTCTTTCCCCTTTTTCTTTCACTGGACGACAATCTTGGATGAGGGAAGGGGAAGAGTGAAGGCGGAGTAGGTGATATGCCTTAGGGTCGGGTAGGGGCTGTCTCTTGAGAGGGGCTGTTGTTGAATTAAATCAGGCTATTTCTTGATACTAATTCTTACTCTTCATAAGACAATACTAGCTCAACAAGACTGACAGTTTTCTTCAACATTTTTAAAATCAACATAAGATTATGTAAAAATAAAATTTAAAATGAATAAAATTTTTCCAAAGATAAAGAATATTATGATTTTTTTCTTCTTTATTATTGTGGTATATCTGAAAATAAAGAGGAAAATCAAATTTTCTACTTTTATTTAATTTTGTAATTTATATCATCGTAATTTAAAGCTTGTTAGAAAATGTTAAAATTAAAAATAGAAAATATAGCTTATTTTAATATGATGGAAAATCTTGATACAGGATCGAGATGAATATCATTTCAGAATTTTGGTTCATTTTTAAGGGCTTTGTTGCCTTTTTTCTTTAACTCTCAAAGCAATTGAGGTATACAGAAGAATCAGCGTAGCGGGGTCTGGTCAGAATCAGGATTGATAGCATTTTATCAGATAATGCACCAAATATAGTAAACATAACTGCAACATTATCAAAACAACCTTCAACAGTACGAAAATTAGCCAATATTGTCCCAAAAAACTTCTAATAAGATTGTTGTAGGTTCTAATATCCCATCTGCCTCTGACGGAGTCACACCAGGTCAGTGAAACCGCTGACATTAATGAAGTTTGATGACAAGAAGTGGACACTTGTGGATATCTTCCCAGTCTTGTCCAGGGCAGCCCCAATACGTGCCGAGTTGATGCCAGTTCTGGCGGGCATTTCGGGTAAAGGGGAAACCTCTTGCTACCCCAGAATATGAGAGACCTTTCCTGTGCCCACTGGTAACTCTAACGGGATTAAATCACGATAACAACTACTGGCCAGCAAATGCAAAAGTAGACCCTGGTCGATATGATGTAGCTGCCTAGAACGAAAATTAAGCACTATAATACTTAGATTTGTTACCTAACAGTAATGTTTGTCAATATTTAATAGTGGGATTCATCATTAAATACTATATACTACAATATCGCCTGGACAACATTAGTTACCATTATTTCAGCAGCCTTCTAATGGGATTAAATCATGATAATAACTGTTGAGAAGTGTGGATGGGGTGGTCCTGAGTTCGAATCCCGGGTCGGGAATGGATCTTTCTGTTGGTCTTTCTCTCTCCTGTATTTGTCCTTTCCTTGTATGAATGGGTTGTGAATGGTTGCCTACCCTATAAACGGGTATCTATGGCATGTGTGCACTGAAGAAGTTGGACTCCACACCAAAATTACGGTTTTGTTGGAAAAAGTGGAGCAGCACACTCCATATCACCAGCCTCGCTGGCACAAGACAACAGCAACTACTAAACAGCAAAAGTAGGCCTTGGTCAATGATATGTCGCCGCTCTCTCTAGCAAAGAAAATTAAGTGCTTAATTTCTTACTTAACAATAGGATTTATTTATACTCAATAGTGGGATGCCTCATTAAATACCATATTATATCTTTCTTCAAATCAGCATTTTCCAATTTGCCCATAATGCAAAATCTATTGAACGTTGAGACCTCATCTTAGAATCGGCAAATAATATCTGTATGACATGCCTTCATACCATCTGAGCAAAGATATCGCCTAATCCCATTTAATTGGCTGATAGATTCGAATAAAAGATAGGAATTGGGAATATTACTGTTGTTATTGTCAATATTGTGTGTGTGTGTGCTCTCTGTTTTTTATTCATCACTTAATTTTTTTCTCAAATTGGCAATCTTTAAAGCCTTCAATGCGTATAATTAATTACTGAATTTTTTCTACTTTTTATTTCCTGTTTTGCACAACTATTATATAAATATCAGCTAATATGGTAAGAAATGTGCATTTCAGATCACCTGAATTTTCTGAAATTTTTATAAGAGACGATTATGGAAATCAGGGGGAAATGAATATGATAATTTTTGACTTAAATCATCAAATCACATCTGAATATTATTTTTCACGTTTTGTGTACAATTTTCCTTAATAATTACTTTTAGAACCACATAACTTATATACATATTAAGTACAATATTATTATATCTTTAACCACCAGATAAATACTTTGATGAGAATACAATATTTGCTGTGTAAGGATTTAAACATCCAATGACAATTACAATGGCAAAAATAGTAACAACTGACTTATCGAATTAATATCTCTAATCTGATGTTTCAGAAGTATTAAAAACATAAAAATCTCTTTATATGTTGACCTTGAACCTTGGCGGGGTAGAAAATCTTGAGAATGTCACAAGGTATTTTATTTGAGATCAAATCCCATATAGCCATTTAACTTTGGGTGGACATTAATTTCTAAAATAAAAATTAACTTAAAAAATCCGAATTTTTGCTTTAGTGGGATTTCTTGATCATTACATTACAATGTTTATTATGCAAGAAAAATGAAATTATATATATATGTGTGTGTGTGTGTTTGTGTGTGTATTTACTTATATCACTTGGACAAGCCAAACTCGCTATGCTTTGGCAATTCAAATTCATCAGATCACCATGAAGGGGAAAGTACGACTTAGATTTTCAAGTCCTCCGATAGATGGCACCACCAGGAGATCTACTCCCTCAATTTTGACATTGATTTGAAGGAGGAGGAAGTTTTTACCAGACCATTGCACTCATGGTAGCTGCTCAACGACCAACCACAGGGCTTTCGATTCCACAGATTTAACGAGCACGTATATCGCATGTACTCGGTGGGTCTTAGGCGGCATTGGTAATCAGGCCTCGCTCTTTCGGACAGAAGGCCGATGCTCTAACTACAAGGCTACCACGCCATGCATGCATATATATATATATATATATATATATATATATATATATATATATATATATATATATATATATATATATATATATACATACCTGCCAACTTTCAGAAAAGTATTTCAGTAAAACTTTTCAGTTTTAATCCGTGTGACTAAAGAAAAAATTATAACTCTACCATTTCTTTTCTCCATCTACAGTTTTTCAAGCTGGAGGATTCCCTCCTCCCCCCGATAGAAAAAGGGTTTGACGTGTGCATTTTCGAAGCCTCTGCGACCACACAGTCCGGGAAGTTATTTCTCTCTTCCCACAGAAGGGTTGAATGGGGTGCTAATTTCCGCTCCTCATCATGGCTCACGAGAAAAGATCGCCATTATGCGCTAAGATAAAAAAATTTTTTTTCTTTTTTAAACTTTGCTCAGAAGAACCGAAACGCGTAAAATAATTAATGCTATCAGTAAAAGCGTAAAACATGTGGATCTTGCGTAAAATTTACGCACGATGCGTAAAAGTTGGCAGGTCTGTATATATATATATATATATATATATATATATATATATATATATATATATATATATATATATAATCAGTTTTTTTATTTAAAATTAGACAGTACACTCTGTCCTACAGAAATTTACAAAAAACTAGATTTTAAATGAAAAACGCGTAAGTTGCATAAAAGAGCAAAAAATTAACAACTAAGGAAAATTCCCAGAAAGATTTTGTACTTGTCTCAAAGTATAATTATGAAAAGAATTTGCTTACTTAGGTGCTGCGATTTTATGTCTATGATCAAGCGATAACTTAGATAAAATATGTGAAAATTGTTGCCAAAGAGTTTTGTGGAAAATCCTCATAATTTTCGTCTCACACGTGCTCCAGAGCAAAAAACCGCAATGAGTTGTTCCTCCCCATGGCGGTTATGTCGCTTGGGCAGCGACATCTGGCCATCTTTCGGCCATATGTCATTAGAATAGGCCATTACTTCAGTAACCGTGGCTTATAATCATCGCATCATAGGACTACGATTAATGGAAAATGGCGTTCCATCTTTGCTTGATTTTTTTTTCTACTTTGGTTACTTCAACTTGAATACCTGAATTTTATTGACGGCCCATTAAAAGTGGGATGGTGGGCGGGTGAGGTCCAGAGATGAGAAAAGATACCTTGCCAGGGGTGGAGTCACGGGCCTCTATGACACATGACCCTGTCGGCGGAATGTTTTTATTTATTCATTTTTATAGGATTTTAATTCATGAGTCATGGAAAAAGTGGTCATTGTCGTAGCGGAGTCTGTAGTTATGGGAACTTCCATTTTGTGCTTCTTATTTGGACCTGTGGTGAAGTATGAAATAATTACACACTTGTGGTGAAGGAAAATGTTATCTGATTATACATATTGACAAGATAATTTATAAAAAGTCACCAAATTTGTAAATTCACGACTTTTTTTGAAATATTTTACTGTCGTGGAACGATTTGTTGGTGCTGATGTTTCTATTCCGTTTTGTTCTTTTTTTTTATCTAAAGATGTGACTTGAAGCATGAAATAACCACATTTGCGTTGAATGACTGCGTAGCCTGATTATAAATATTGATACTATCTGATTATAAATAGTAACAAATACCCCAAATTTGTAAATTCACGACTTTTTTTGAAATATTTTACTGTCATGGAACGATCTGTTGGTGATGATGTTTCTATTCCGTTTTGTTCTTTTTTTATCTAAACATGTGATTTGAAGCATGAAATAACCATATTTGCGTTGAATGACTGTGTAGCCTGATTATAAATATTGATACTATCTGATTATAAATAGTAACAAATACCCCAAATTTGTAAATTCACGACTTTTTTTGAAATATTTTACTGTCGTGGAACGATTTGTTGGTGCTGATGTTTCTATTCCGTTTTGTTCTTTTTTTTAATCTAAAGATGTGACTTGAAGCATGAAATAACCATATTTGCGTTGAATGACTGTGTAGCCTGATTATAAATATTGATACTATCTGATTATAAATAGTAACAAATACCCCAAATTTGTAAATTCACGACTTTTTTGAAATATTTTACTGTCGTGGAACGATTTGTTGGTGCTGATGTTTACATTCCGTTTTGTTCTTTTTTTTAATCTAAAGATGTGACTTGTAGCATGAAATAACCACATTTGCGTTGAATGACTGTGTAGCCTGATTATAAATATTGATACTATCTGATTATAAATAATAACAAAATACCCCAAATTTGTAAATACACGACTTTTTTTTAAATATTTTACTGTCGTGGAACGATTTGTTGGTGCTAATATTTCTATTCCGTTTTTTTTTTTTTTTTTTTTTTTTTTTTTAACTAAAGATGTGACTTGAAGCATGAAATAACCACATTTGCGTTGAATGACTGTGTAGCCTGATTATAAATATTGATACTATCTGATTATAAATAGTAACAAGGTAATTCAAAACACCCCAAATTTGTAAATACACGACTTTTTTTAAAAAAAATATTTTGTTGATTTAGAACAGTCTATAATTATTGGTGGTATTTCAATTCCATTTTGTTCTTTTTAACACCATCGAGCCTGTAATAATTACATTTATGGTGAAGGACAGAGTTGTCTGACTATATATATATATAAATAGTAACAAATTAATATAAAAAAATATCCCAAATTTTATAATACATTCTTTGAAATATTTCGTTGCTTTAGAACAGCCAATAGTTATTGCTAATGTTTCACTTTCATTTTATTATTTTTATTACGTATCTGAGGCAAGGCATGAAATGAATCAATGTTTACAAAATTGCTTTGTGAGTGAATTGCATAACTAATTAGTTTCTATAAAAGAAAGAATTCGTAAATGTATATTGTTTGTTGTTGTTTTCCTATGACACTTGGACAAGCCAAGCTCGCTTTTGACTTTGGCATTGCGAATTAAGTCAGTAGGGAGCGTCTTTCGTTTGGATCTGAGCACCACGAAGGTGAAAGTACGACTTTGCTCTTTTATGAACTAGATAATATATCACACGAATTTTAAAATTTTATTGTATTTTTTAAAATAAGCATCGATTACTGATATGCAGAATTTTATAAAATTAAATCGTGTTAAACCAAATGAATTGGGTATCAACAGGTTTTACAGCACATATTTAAATACATAGCCAAATTGGCAATTGAATTGTTAGCACTCTGACTTTCAGTCAACAGCTCAAGGGTTCGATTCCCATCTCTGGATGGATGTTTGTTTTAATTTGCAGCTAAACCACCATAGCTAATGTTAATGATAATATCGAAATGGGACCTTGCTTACCAAAAATGACAATTGAGTGACAAACTAAACCAATCGTACTCGCTTATCATGCATGCGCATTATCATTCTTTTGACTGACTATTTTGAAAATTCAACTCAAAATATTATGAAATAGATATTATGATCTATATATTATTTTTATCTAAATGGGTATCAAAACAATCAGCACCAGTCTCCATAATTTTTCAAAAATCATCATCGCCCGAATTTTTTAGAATTATTCATATTGTCAACTTCGTATTGTTGATCAAATCACAATATTCACGCTGATTCACGCGTCCTTATTCTGATTATGTTGCTTTTTTTAGACCTTTTTATTTTGTGTTTTGTATAGTTATCATTATTTCTTTATCGAAGAAAAGAATGTACAGAATTCCTTTAAAATTTATAACAATGTTAAGCACATTGAAGTTTATTGAGAAATTTTTTCAATTTTTGAAAAAAGTAGAGTTTAATAGTAAAATATTTTTTCCCATCGAAAAAAAAATTCGCTCTTGGAACTTTGGATGCTTAATATAATATGCTTTCATTTGATTCGTTTGCCACCTCTAAGACAGATATTTGTTGTCTGTTATTGATATTAAATATGCTTGATTTTTTATAAGATTCTCTTACCAATATTTGTGATTCCAGTTTTCGTATGTATTGTAATTCTTTTACCTTAGATTTCGCAGTATGTATTCCTTACTTTTAATAAAGGATAAAAGCACTTTATGTTTGATTAAAACTATGTCTTTATTAATTTCCTGAATATATACGACTACATGAATTTGTCCCATTGATTTATTGAAGCCATTTGATTTATAACCATCTCCTACAGGATGCAATGTTTGGGATGCATCTGAAAGCAACGAAATTATGTAACTTCTCTTAACGTCAGAAATCGTAACCGTCTCGTAATAAACGCGTCTCTTTAATCAAATTATTTTTACTAGGGCATGTTCCACTATCAAGATGCTTATAATGATATCATACTAGGACAATATATCTGATAACTCAGATTCATGAGCTTTATGCTGTAAAATGATAGTACAGAAATAAACTGTAATTTTAACTGACTTCATTTCTATCCTCGATGGCCATTGTGGCTTGTTTGGGAAAACCGCCCTCCTCATGACCGAAAAAATAAGGATTTCTATACCCGACTCAGTCACAGATTATAATGTCCAGTCCAGTAATGGTGGATCGGGTATGTAAATTAGAAAGTGGTCACAATGTCTTCCAAGTGAAGTGATACATCTAGATGTATAAAGCATATTCTGGGAGTCGTCTGCTTGGTCCTGTCTTCTAAATTATGTGGATCCACTTTCAGATTAAAGTTGGTACACCCTATGGGTGCTGCCTATGTAAGTGGCCATCCCCCTTGTAGTGCAGAAAGTTGAGGTAATCCTAGTAACTAGCTTAAGAAAACATTGTATGTCCAAATTGTCTAAGGTAGATTGTGACCATAATTTAAAGAAAAATCCATATTTTAATTTTCATATAAATTAGAATGAAACAAAAAAAGCAATTTTTTAGGTAATGACAAGCGTTTTGGTAATGTTTGCTATTAATAATGATAAAGTTTTTGGTAATATCAAACATTCGGTAATTGAGTATCTTGATAATATACTGAAATAGTTTTTCCTCTTATATTTTCAAAAACAACAATGCCTTATTATCGTAACAATTACTGTGTGTATTAAATGATAAGCATTTTTATTTCCCGTCGTTTTCTTTTTCTCTACTGTTGCAAAAATTGTCGCAATATTTAACACGATTGCAGTCTAAGAGAGAAATATTTCACCAAATATTTCATTGAAGACTTTGAAGAATAAAATAATGCATAGCAATTATCTGAGGCATAGCAATTCATATAATTGCTATGCATTATTTGATTATGAAATAACAAAAAGGTTTTCACAGAAATGCTTTCCTTATTTTCTAGCAAATACCAAACTTTTAATTCGTGGAAAAGTTAAGCAATGTTTTATATAATCAGGAAACTTGCATCAAAACTTATTTTTACAAAATCTACATAAAATAAAAATTATATATATATATATATATATATATATATATATATATATATATATATATATATATATATATATATATATATATATATATATATATATATATATAAAACACTATCCGATTGGGCAAAAATATAGAATGCCTTACAGTAGTCTTCAGCCGTCTATTATTAACTTATCACTATATTACACCAATACCTAAATAAAATTATTTCCTGCATTATAATTACTTTATACCAAACATAAAAAGTACGTGTTAGAGTAAAATATATTGATTGCTTTTTTTTTAACACTTTCTATGCATGTAAGTTAATTTGACTTTTACTGAGCCAAACTATTAAAAATAACTTTAACATAGTTAATATGTAATGATAAGTTTCAAATGCAGAGAAAACATAATGTATTAAAATATCTTTTTATTTTAAAATAATAACCATATCTTACAAGTATAATTAAAACTGAAAAAATATGAGAATCATGCAGTAAATCTTTCCATTACAGCTATTTTCGTATTTTAGAAAATTGAAACAATTGTTTATTTTTGTGCTACAATTCTACAATATGAAAAAAGACATTTTATTTATAAAATCCAAAATTTTTTGTTAAACTAAATTTGAACACGAAACATGTTTTATTCTATAATAATTAGAAACATTTTCAATTTTTAAAATTCAAAGTTAATTATAGTAATCTATAAAATGAATTAGCAAGAAGCTATTTTTCAGATGCTATACATTTTCTTGCATCACCTCAATAAAGGTATTTTGTCTATACTATAAAATCATCCATCGAGGACTCTTTAAATTTAATTGACATAACCAACAGAATCAATTTTTTTTAATAACGGCGGGCACTTGGGTGACTAACCCTTCGCCACTACAAGGCCAGAAACTGCTACTCATTTGTCGTTACTCAGCGGGCACCTGTGAACCAAGTCACGGAGGCGAGTAGCATTACCCGCGTCATACCACCACAGACCCGTTTATAGGGCGGGCCACATTCATACATCAACACACAAGAAAGGACAGAGAAACACAGAGAGATACTAACATCCATGCCCGAACCGGGATTCGAACCCGGGACCCACAGCTTAAGAGTCAGGAACGCTAACCACTCAGCCATTGGTCGGCTGACAGAATCAAAGATGGAATGTGATCGATAAAAATTGAAAAAAAAATACAACTAACAAAAAAATATATATTTAATAAAATTCAAAATTAGTTAGAAATTTTACCGATAAATGGTACTTTCGGTATATTTTTTACACAAAAGTCTATAAGCAGTGCTCCAAAACAAAGAATGAATCAACTATGACTTAACGAATAATTTAGTTTTACTTTTTGTATAATTTCCGGATTGACCAAAATTGTATTCGGCCACTTCGCTTAGATTTTTCATTTATTTATTTTGAATTTTCTCATTTATTTTTAGTGAATTTGTTAATGCTTAAAATTTGCTTTTGAATTTTCTTATTTGTTCATTGCATTTGTAATTAGTTGATTATTTTTCAGTGTCATATATTCTATTTCACCTATTCGTTACTCTAGTATCTTACCGAGTAAAAGTTTTTTTCCATTTAAATATACCCTTATCTATAATATTTACATAAATGTAAATACAGTTTCTTGTGTACCAATATATAGAAATTAATTAATTATATAAGTAGTTATTTATAAACTAAGAATAAATTATACGTATTTTTAAAAGGAACAGACCGTATAATTCGCTCACTTCATTTGAAAATTTTCGATTCTGATTTTCAAATTGAAGATTTTCATTTTATATATTAGGTTGGTGCGTATGAAATGTCGGATTCTCTTTACATGCGGACGTTTTCCTCCCTGTTTTCGTTATACTTTTGTATTTGGCATAACCTCATTCATACTCGTATTGTCCATTGCCAGAGACTCATTTCAGCAAAATAGGTTTTCTCGAAGGTCTTCCCTTTTTTATTTCTTTTGAGTTTATTGCCGATATGAATTCTGCCGACATTCGCGTCATTTTCTTATATGAGTACAAACTTGGTAATAGTGCTGCAAAAGCTGCACGCAACATAAACCAAGCGTTTGGGGAGAATACGGTTAACGATCGGAAAGTGCAGCGTTGGTTCGAAAACTTTCGGACTGGCGATTTTTCACTGCAAAATGAGCCGCGCGGAAGACCCAAAACGTCTGTGAAGAATGATGACCTGAAGGCTCTAGTGGAAGCGGATCCAGCCGTATCCACGAGGGAACTTGCTATCAGGATGAAAGTTGACCATACAACGATATTGAGACACCTTTCTGAGATTGGCAAGTTTAAGAAGATGGACAAGTGGGTACCGCACGCACTGACAGAGCGAAATAAGCTGGATCGGTTAAACGTATGCTCATCATTGCAGCATCCACCCTATTCACCGGATCTCTCGCCGACCGATTTTCATTTTTTCAAGCATTTAGAGCTGTTTTTAAGGGGCAAACACTATGAAAATGAAGACAGTCTAAAAAACTCGATATCAGAGTTTATTAATTCTAAAGACCAAAATTTTTTTAAGACAGGCATCTATGCCTTAAAATCTCGTTGGGAGAAGTGTATTGAAGCGAATGGAGCATACTTTGATTGAATAAACAGCTTTTGAAGAAAGATATGCAGTTTTATACAATCACTTAAGAATCCGACATTTCATACGCACCAACCTAATAGTTTATGAGTTCTTTTATCTCACAATCTTTCCAAAATCCTCAATTTCTCAGAAATTAATGGTTCCTGAAACCATTTTAAGTGAGTATATAAAAAATAAAAGTTTTTTTCAGACACACACCCACAGATTGGCGATCGGTACGCCCTCGGAGATTTCACTCGGCAAATGATACCCTGTGTTCTATCTTGGTATTTAATCAGCTCATTAAATACAAGACGATCTCCCCATTTCAATTCCATTGCTCGAATTGGCGCGTGAAAAACCCGAGAACTGTCACCGCGATAGAATAATTTTATCTCTTGATTTATAGCGATATGGATTACTATTTTGCAGTTTTATAGATATGAGAATTATTAATTAGGATGCAAAATGTTTTCACTTTGATTTTGGGATGGTTGTAATCACATAATTGTGATGGAAAATATTTTCATGGGGAATTGTTATGAATATATATTTTAGTAATTTTTATGGTGCTTTAGAGATTGTTGTAAATATATAATTAGATTGCAAATTAGAATGCAGAATTGCCAGTTGTCAGAGTTGTTGATTTTAAGAGTTGTCATTCATATGTAATAAGTATGAATAATATTTTCATGGTGATTTTAAGGTATTAAAAATATATATTTATCATGCAAAATATTTTTATCGTGATTTTGGAGAATTTTATGAATATTTAATAAGGATGTAAAATATTTCCCTCATGAATTTGAGATTGTTAAAAACATATAAAAAATATTAAAAATTTAAATCGTTCTTACCGATTTGAACTTACTACAAAGGGGTTGTTTTGTCTTAACTTTTTTATTTTGCTTTTCCTTCTGTTCTATTTTCAACTTGTTCCATTTTAAAAGCAATATGGCTAAAGATTTGAAAATTTAAAAACTAATTCGACAGATCATTTTTATGATTTTGAAGACTTTTACAAACGGAAAAAATTATAATTAAAAAATACCTCCTTATTACCGGTTAAAATCATGAATGGATTTTTTCTCATCGCCAACATTGCTCAGACATTCGATGGTGAACTTCGCCTTGTTTGCTGCCGCTCGAAAAAGGCGACTTCATGCAGGTAGCAAATTCGTCAAGAAGTCGAATTTACGACGCCGTCTCACTACAATGTGTGACGTAGATGAAACGTTATCTGACGTTATGGATATTTTAAACCAATGAAAATTGTAATAAAGTGGCGCAATCATCTTTTATCATGCTATCAGACTTTTCTCTAAACTCTTCCGATAGATGGCACCACCAGAGGATCCACTGCCTCAATTTTGAAATTGATCTGAAGGGAAAGGAAGTTTTCTCCAGACCATTATACCCATGGTAACTGCTCAACGACCGACCACAGGACTTTCGAATCCACAGATATAGCAAGCACGTATATCGCATGTACTCGGTGGATCTTTGGCGGCATTGGGAATCGAACCCAACCCTTCAGGACGAAAGGCCGGTGTCCTAACCACTAGGCTCTCTCTCTCTACCATGTGGCCCCTAATTTAAGAATATATTCCATACATAATCTTTTTTCAACAGAAATACTCAATTTGTTTCTTTGAAATTTTCAATATTCATCTGAAATATTTCATTGATTCTCCTTTTACACCATCAAATAAGGACTGGATAAATTAGCATATAAAAATTGCCTGAAAAATCTCTCATGTAATTGAAACTAACGAGATAGATCTAAAACTACCCATGTGGCCTAAGTATGGACTCAGTGGAAAGATCAAGTGAAATTCTCACGAGATACAGTAAAAATGTGCAGAGGAATTTATTACAGTATTGGTACAAAGTTAAATCTAAGAATTATTGTTACAAATTGATGCTGTAATTTCATTTATATCTTCAGTACAATAAAAAATTTTCAAAATATTGTACTATCTATATTTTAGTACTTAATTTAATATTGCTCTGGTCAGACTGATATATTGGTATACAGATGTAAAAAAGACTAAAAGAATATTATTAATTGCTAAAGATATTCAAGAAATTTTTTACAAAGAGCTTTGAAAGGAAATATCTCAGAAATGTTAATATCCATAAAAAAAAGTATAAGAATCTGTAGCTTTATTGGGAAAACCCTAAAAACAATAGATATAAAAGTTAATGACAGATACACCAAACAAATGATTATATAGAATGTATTCTTATTACGAAAGATATAGTGAAACTGGATTGTTCGAAAGGTGGCGATAATAATCTAAGACAAAAATTATTGTCATTTTTAATTTTTACCATAAAAGTGTTATCAAAACTGTTCTAGGAAATTGAAGAAATACTTGCTTCTAACTGTTATTTATTGGGAGAAAGAACATAATTTCCTTGTTTTTTTAAATGACCTTCTCTACCACTGAATCATGTTATGTTTCCAAGTATTCTTTACACAAACTAATACAGCAATTTGATCTTAAAGCGACGAAAAATTTGTGACTAATTTTGAAATTTCTGCATAAGTTTCGATAGGGGTTTTGTAAAATTATTTTATTTTAAATGTAAGGAACTCTTCATAAAATACCCTAGAAATAAATACCAGTATAAATGTTTGATTATTACCTGTAAAAGTATTTATAAACTATTTGGCAACTGTACATTCAAGATCAAATACCATTGATATGTTGATAAATGTAACTGATAATATTGATCTTTCGCTCTTCTATGAGCATCAATAAAGTTTTTTCTTCATAGCTAGAAACTGGCAACAAATATTAAATAGAACATCCAAATCGACAAATATCAAAAACTCGTTGGGCGCTCCGTGGCTGAGTGGTCTAAAGCATCACCGCTAATCGCTTGAGAGCGTAGAAGTGTGGGTTCGATTCCCACCGAGGCCCTGGGTGTTTTCTTCGTTATTCTTCTGTGGTTGTACATCTGTCATTGTGCTATTTGTCCTATTATCGACGAAGACTTACAAGCGGATCTCAAGAATCAAGCATACAAGTCTGAATATATGTAATGTAATAAATAAATAAAATATATAAATACAAAAACTCGTTTAAATGTTTGAAACAATTTTTTCTATGCGGGAAAAAACCACTTATCAATTCTTTTACATTTTTGCTTTCGAAACAAGGAAAAAAGAAAAAAAAAGAGCAGAAAATATTTCTAAAAGAATGTAAGGGGAGCATCCTTTTAATCTGCAAAAGATTTATGCGCAGAGTAAAAGTTGTCAAAGAGTGGGAACAGTAGCCGGATCCACCCTCTGACCTCCGGACGCCCCCCTATCTCCCCCTTCTGATCAGAGGGTTAATTGAAATGACCTCCTCTGATCTCCCCCGTAAGAAATCATTTATTTTCAGCTGCCTTTATTGCGTCCATTACGCATTCGGAAGCTAGACCCTCGTTTTATTGTGATTATCAAAGGGTTTAACTTCACAAGCCGACGGCGAAATAAAATGAAAGGGATGATTTATGAAGAAAACATTTTCTACCCCTAAAAGAAAACTTCTTCGTTATTAAATTCAGAACAAGCAACAAGCGTTTAAAAAAATTATGAAGAAAACATTTCCTAACCCCTATAAAGAAAACTCCTTATCTTTAAATTCAGAACGAGTAATAAACTTTTAAACTTAGACTTTTTATTGGAGATTTTTTTTTGCATAGACTTTTATATTACAAAGTTTATTTGTTTAGAATAGGCTTATTTAAAAATAGTAAATGTAGAGCATTGAAATTTTATCTCAGCAATAAAAAATTAAAGACGTAATTAGAAAATTTAGAAAAAACTTCATTTATTTTCTAATTTCATGCTTTAATTTTATGTTTTTTTTTCCAACGGCGGGCACTTGAGGGTTGAACCCTATGCCACAACAAGGCCAGAAACTGCTACTCATTTGTCGTTACCCAGCGGGCACCTGTGAACCAAGTCACGGAGGCGAGTAGCGTTACCCGCGCCATACCACCACAAACCCGTTTATAGGGCGGGCCACATTCATACATCATCACGGAGGAAAGGATAGAGAAACACAGAGGGAACAGAGAAAGAAAGTAACATCCATTCCCGAACCGGGATTCGAACCCAGGACCCACAGCTCAGGAGTCAGGAGCGCTAACCACTCAGTCATCGGTCGGCTAATTTTATGTAATCTTTTATAAAAAATTTCATGAGCATATGAGAAATCAGAGAAGTTTTATACACTCTCTTTTCTACTCTCTCTCTCTCTCTCTCTACTCTACTATACCATACTATACTATACTTTCTCTAGACTATACTGTGCTATGCTAGATATTCGTTTTATAATTTAAGGGTTTATCTTACGAGAACAATAGCAAAACTCTTAATTTAAAATAAAATGAAAGGTATAACTTGTCTAAAAAGAAACATTTTCTATGTATCTAGTTGAGCTCTAGTAACTCTGTAGCTTCACCCCGCTTCCCGTTAAGATCATCAAAGTGAAGCATCATTTGCCGCGGGCAGTGATTGGGAGGGTGACCACATTCGCCCCCACTGGGTTGCTGGAGCTACGTGAGTTGCGGACGTGTCCATATTAACTTGAGATCTCTAAAGTCCTTCCGCTAGTGTGGCGTGGATGTGGAAAGGAGATTGCCAGCTCAGGTTCTTCGTCATCTGCAGGGATTCAAAATGATGCGGCATTTAGTCATGGGCGAGCATTCCAAACCTATTAACATAAAGTTGCAGTCTGGGCACCGCTATGTATGTATATATCTTAAGTCTATATATCTATTCTTGAATTAATTTATGTAATGAATTTTCATAAAATAATGGTATTTTTGGATTTTTCAGCGAAATTTAGTGATATATAAAAATATCACTACACGAAAAATGAAAAATTTCATTATGCTTACAATTTAATATAATGAAGTAATTAAAAGGATTAAAAAACATTAAAATTAAAGTTTATTTAAATTTCTATCTGTGGTGAGTAATTTTTTTATATTTTTAATTTAAGTACTTTTCTGTGTTTATTTATATTGTTTCATACTTTATGTATCACACTTTAATATAATAATGTCTATTTTTTTAAATTTTATATAGATCATAACTTTCAGTTTAAATTTCATTAAATACTTCAGTTATTTTTATATTAAAGATAATCTATGATTGCCTAAATATTAATTTAAATTTATTATAAAATCAAGGAAAATCAAATTATACTCGTAATTTGATACTTTCAAAAATTGACATATTTTTATGCTGTAAATTTTAATATTATGTATGTTACAAAATATTAAATGTATGCCGAAAAGGAAAAAAAACTAGCATTTTATTTTTCAGGAACTTTTATCTCATTATTTTACCATATAATATTTTGAGTATTTCCAAACTTATGATATTTAAATTATTAAAATAATTTTTGTGGTATTTCATTTCACACACACTGCACAAATTCTAGTCTGCTTTAATAAACTAGATTTACTTGATATTTGCTTACATTTTTTGTATAGATACTAGGAATAATTATATCTCACATAATTTTCAAGTCATATACACAGTCTTGAAAAATTCCTCATATTCAATAATAAAAAGTTGCCATAAAGTAGTGGAATTGAATTTTTATTTAAATAAAATTTTTCTTTTTTATTTAAAAGTATTTTGTAAGGAATAGCCAATATCATATGAGCCTCATAAATTGGAAAACAGTATACGAATTTATAATATTTGAAAAAATTTAATTTGTTTATATATTAGTGACACAAACTGGTATTATTTTTGTTAAGTATAAAAATTTTCTTGCTTAATGATTCTTAAAGCAAGAGAGATATCAATAACAATTGCTTAGTAAAAAAATCGAAGTTAAGGCTTTTTAACTTTTGACAGCCTTAGTATTCTTTTTACGTATTTGCTATTTAGATATACATATTAGGAATAATATTTATACATTATATTACCGCAAATTATACAGCGTGATTTTTTTAATTGTATAGTTTATGTTACATTATCCAAGCCTGTGTGTGAATGGCCAATGTTCTGCAGAAGACCTTCATTACCCATCTTTGTAAGCTGCAGATGGAGAAAAATATGCCTCGCAGATAATCAAATTAAATTCTTTGAGTTATAGATTCGGAGTCAACAGTTACTATAATTACTCGCGTTGTCGATCCTCATTTATCATTAAGATTTGTGGTCAGATCGTCCATTAAGCGTTGCAATGAATGTTCCGCTCATTGTTCCCAGCCAAAAGACCAAACACCATCGCCAAACGGCAAAAGAAACTAAATGAACAAAATGCATCACCATCTTTCCCTTATCTATTAGGACGAAAGATGAGGCTGATAAAAGGGTTGGCTGGATTTCATCTGCTTAATTGTGCTTCTCTGCTGATTGTTGCGCGTTCACTTCCTTATTGGCATTCTACCCGAATCTTTGATGATGCCAATACACCCGAAGAGTCGCCTTGGCGTGGTCCTTGTTGTATTTATTTTCCGACTAATCAAGAAATCTCCGCTGAATTGCTTTCTGCGCCAGGAGATTAGGGAAGGCTGAAGGGGGTAATTACACTGTTTGGCGAGCCTCATAATTCCCAAGCTACTCAGTTGGCGAAGAAAAAAAAGCAATGATAGTTAATGAACACGATTATAAGTATCTGATGAAATCTGCTTTTTTGTCAAACGCATGTAACTTCTTATTACCCGCTGAACAAGAAAGTGAAGTTTGTATCTGTATAATCATAAATTTGACAATAACGAAGTTAATTTATGTCATAACATTGATTGCAAAGCACATCAGGTCGAACTGGGAATGAAATAATCACTTTTTTTTAATTTAACAATATATTTTTTTACAAAAATGACAGCTATATCATGTGATTTAAATAACATTAAAATTATAAAGTAGATAAAATGATGAGCAACAATTAAAATCAGATAATTTGCCTATATTGTTGATTTAAAAATATTAAAAATTAATTTTCTGTTTTTCTACCACAGTGCTTTAGTTTGGATTTATGATAAATTGGGCCCCTTATATGATAAGCCATGATGATACCACCTTTCATGTTGTTTAAAGAAATGAAAAATTGTTAATGTCTAACTTTATTTGACAAATTCAGCTAGTTGCAGGAAACATTTAAAATAGCATAAAAAAATCCTGAATATTAAGTGTAAAATGAATCGCAAAATTCAAAAGCAGGAGAAAATCATTTTTAAAACAAGAAACAAAAGGCAATGGCTAGTTAACACTTTAATACAAAATCAAAGACATTTTCCATTATCTGCCTCAACAGATCGATTCAACAAGAGGCAAAATTTCTCATCAATTTCATGTTCAATAAAATGCTTAGTTAAACATATTATAACTTACTAACCCCGATGGGGAAGTCCTAGGAAACACATATATATTCTTATATCTTCATTGACAGAATTACTATTTTAACTGAGCTCCAGTGGCTCAGTATGTTCACGTCGCTTCTCGTAAGCTCAGCAAAGTGAAGCATCATTTGCCGCGGGCAGTGGTTGGGAGGGTGACCACGGTGTACTCTCCTTCACTGGGTTGCTGGAACTCCGTGGGTTGGGGACGTGTCCACGTTAATATGTGACGTCCAAAGTCCTTCCGCTGGTGTGGCGTGGATGTGGAGAGGAGGGTGCCAGCTCAGGTGTGGCCTCGTCACCTGAACGTGGTTCAAAATGACGAGGCACCTTTATAAGAGCAAAGTCGTACTTTCACCTTCGTGGTGCTCTGATCCAAACGAAAGACGCTCTCTATTGACTTAATTCGCACTGCCAAATGCATAGCGAGCTTGGCTTGTCCAAGTTTCATAAGCAACAACACTATTTTAACTAAAGGAATTTTTTCTATAGTGACTGTTGTTGTTGCACCAGCATTCATCCCTGTACCTAGGCTTGAGGTGGGCTCTACCAATTAGATAGAAGCAGCCGGATGGAGTCTTCGTGATTTTGAAGCAAGGATCAAGCAGAAGATACTTTAATACTGTCACCCCCATAGGTATCATTTCACTTGGAGGACATTGCGATCTTGCCCAGATTTAATGTGCCCCACTCTATAGTGATTGTATTAGTTCATACCATTTCAAATTTAAGCACCGAAGGAAAACAAAATTCAGTGGTACGCTTGCCCGTATGGTGGCCAAGGCCTATAGAGTGCGTATATGTTTTCGTGACCCAGGGACCTAAAATAAGAATCATCTGTTTAGATTAGATGGTCTCAGCTTAATGTAAAATCCACAGTCTTTAGTTCTCAAGCATGCTTGGTACTTATTTTTTTATCAACCCACTGAAGATATGAAAGGCTGGGTCGATTTTGCCCCGCCCAAGTACTGAGAGGATTGAACCTCCGACCTGTGCCTTGGGAACACGAAGTGCTACCACTAAACCACCGGGCTTCAGATTCGATCCCTGTCACTGTTGAATAAACGGAAAGATATTCTACATCCAGGATTTTCGGGATAGGTGTTTCCCGACTTCCTCCACTGCAATACGTAAAGATAGCCAACTATCTATGAAAGTTTTTTTTTTTTTTTTTTTTTTTTTTTCCCAAATGAAAGCAAAATTACATTTAATGACTGCCTGAAAATCATTTATCATGAATTCAATCAAGGAAATATTAATTTCTATTTTATGATCTCGTAACCTCTTTTGTTTTGGAAGGAAAAGTCATTAAGTGGTCATGAAACTAATTGATTCTCGTATTTTTCCTACATACGATTGATGGATATTTTTCTCTTTTAATTACATCAAAATCTACATGGTTATAAACGCGCGCGTACATGCTATGAAAATTATCTTTCAATTTCTTACTGCTATCCAATTAAATTTTTCAATGTAATAGATGCTAAAAATTTTCTTAAAAAATAATTTTTCTGTAATAAAGTAAGATGTAATGGTTGTTGTTTAACATAGAACCGTTATTTCGTAAGAAATAAGCTTTCCTTAACAAATCATTTATTAAAAAGTGATGTATACAGATATAATTAATTAATCATAGATATAATTATTTACGTAATATTTTCTACATTTAATCTATTCCACATTGCACTTTATAAAAAAAAAATCAAAAAAAGTCTCAAAACAAAAAAAAAAGAAAAGAAAACAACTTTGATAATTTTGTCACTGTCGAGGACATTGAGACGGTACATTAAAAGGGATTTAAATATTTATCAAGTGAGTTCCTACTAAATACATCTTCCATCACATAATAATACATACAACTAATGCCACATAACATTTATTTTAAGCTACAAAGTTTGAATAAATGTCTACTGTATGTCGAAATGGATTAAACATATTTTCTAAACTTTGAAAACGCATTCAATGACGACAGTTAACTTGATAGCTTCGATTCCGAATAATAACAAATTTTATCGCGTCATTATCATTTTTTTCCTTATCTTGTTAATATTCAATTCAGTCAGAATTTTCTGTGAGTAACGAAGTTTATAATATTCTATAACTGGATTTATTTTAAAATGTTATTTCATGCCATATCAAAAAAATTGAATATCAAGCTATTTTTGAGCACTTTTAAGACTGTTGACGGGAAAATAATTCAACACAGTCTGTGTGATAAAAAATTTAATGAAAGAGCGAGAATTTTGCAAAATTTAAGGCCAGTTTTTTTCCCAGATTTATTGATCTCGTGATAAATAATTAAGTGAAGGTTGCTCCATGATTTAAAACAAAATTTGGGCCCATGCAAAATAAACATTTTTGATCATCGTTTGGTAGAAATTAAGTTCAAGAAAATTTGATTTTATAATCAACTAAATGGATTTTTTCTTTGGAAATTTATTTTATTTCGTTTAAAAATGAAGATAATTGTTTGTCAAACAAATATTAGGTTGGTGCGTATGAAATGTCGGATTCTTAAGTGATTGTATAAAACTGCATATCTTTCTTCAAAAGCTGTTTATTCAATCAAAGTATGCTCCATTCGCTTCAATACACTTCTCCCAACGAGATTTTAAAGCGTAGATGCCTGTCTTAAAAAATTTTGGTCTTTAGAATTAATAAACTCTGATATCGAGTTTTTTAGACTGTCTTCATTTTCATAGTGTTTGCCCCTTAAAAACAGCTCTAAATGCTTGAAAAAATGAAAATCGGTCGGCGAGAGATCCGGTGAATAGGGTGGATGCTGCAATGATGAGCATACGTTTAACCGATCCAGCTTATTTCGCTCTGTCAGTGCGTGCAGTACCCACTTGTCCATCTTCTTAACCTTGCCAATCTCAGAAAAGTGTCTCAATATCGTTGTATGGTCAACTTTCATCCTGATAGCAAGTTCCCTCGTGGATACGGCTGGATCCGCTTCCACTAGAGCCTTCAGGTCATCATTCTTCACAGACGTTTTGGGTCTTCCGCGCGGCTCATTTTGCAGTGAAAAATCGCCAGTCCGAAATTTTTCGAACCAACGCTGCACTTTCCGATCGTTAACCGTATTCTCCCCAAACGCTTGGTTTATGTTGCGTGCAGCTTTTGCAGCACTATTACCAAGTTTGTACTCATAAAAGAAAATGACGCGAATGTCGGCAGAATTCATATCGGCAATAAACTCAAAAGAAATAAAAAAGGGAAGACCTTCGAGAAAACCTATTTTGCTGAAATGAGTCTCTGGCAATGGACAATACGAGTATGAATGAGGTTATGCCAAATACAAAAGTATAACGAAAACAGGGAGGAAAACGTCCGCATGTAAAGAGAATCCGACATTTCATACGCACCAACCTATTAGTTTGCGGCAATTATAATAAATAATTTTACCACCATTCGTAAAAGTGATCAGCCAATTCCGAAGAAAGTGTCTGAAAATATGTCTGCATCTTTTTCTTTATTTTCTATCAATTTGGTTTTTAATTGTGATAATGATTGTTTATATTTTGTAAAATTCTAAGTTTGTTTTAACGTATAAAAGCATGAATTTAGAGTTTTAAATATAATAATTAATACTTCAGTTATAAGCCATCTGTTAATGCTTTCTATCTCTTCATTTTGTTAGAGACTTTCGAAGAGTTATGGTTTTCATATAACATATAAATTAAATTTTGTTTAACTAAACATGTTTAAATATTGTTTACCACTTTCGAGAGTCAGTTAAAGCATTATAAAAAAGAACATAAGTCCTATTACTTTTACGAATCTGCTAAAAGTACAGTATTTCCCAAATTCATGGATAATTTCATTTATAAATTATGTTCTTTTCTTATCTAAGAGAGCGAAATTTAAATTTCATTTTCTGTTTAATTGGGGTACCTCGTAACTTTTTTACTGCAATCTTGAACATCATTAAGTTGATATGCTTGATGTGTGTGTTAAGCTTCTCTCCATTTTTCCTCTTGAATATTCTACAGTTAGATGTTATTAATTATTTTAAACAATTCACTGTATCTGGCAACGCAGTTTAATTTTACTTTTAGAATGGTTATATTTTGCGTCTGGCAACAAAACAATTTTCTAAATACGAAAATAAAAATTCTAAGGGCGCTCCGTGGCTGAGTGGTCTAAAGCATCACCGCTAATCGCTTGAGAGCGTAGGAGTGTGGGTTCGATTCCCACCATGGCCCTGGGTGTTTTCTTCGTTATTCTTCTGTGGTTGTACATCTGTCATTGTGCTATTTGTCCTAAAATCGACGAAGACTTACAAGCGGATCTCAAGAATCAAGCATACAAGTCTGAATATATGTAATGTAATAAAATAAAAAAAATAAATAAAAATAAAATTCTAATGTGTTTAGTTAGACGATTGTTGTAAAAGTTCCAAAATGGTGTTCTAAATTTTTGACGAGTTTGAAAAAACCTCAATCTTACTCAATGCGAGCTATAAGCCTACGAGCATAAAACTCCAAAACTGTTTCTGTCATATTACTACTACTAATTAAAATTCTAAATTCGAATTTTAGAAAAACCAGAAACTTGAGTTTTATTATTTTCATTGTGTTCTAGGGTAATTGATTTTTTAATCCTCTGATTCATATTTTGAGTTATTTTGAGGTTTTTTTTCAAGTTATGTTGCGTCCGTAACAGGACTTGGAATATTGAGTTCATTGATCTTGAGCAGAATCTAAGTGCAAATGGAATTGCTCAAGCAAGTAGAACACAGCATCGTCAGTTATTTTCGCAGTCGCGCAGTGAATTTGAAAAGTCTGAAACTAACTTATATAGATTATGGTAAAATCCTAGTATACGTAACACATTTGGTGCGATTTTCAAGAATGTCGCTAAGGGCGTAATTAGAGCTGATGCTTATTGCGAAATTTTTCCAAGGAGGAAATGATGTTTTCACGAATATCGCCTTTTGCAAAAAAGAAAATGTAAAAAATGGTAATCTCAAAATGTCAAGTAGTATATAAAAATGTCATGGAAAAAAATCATAAATCATAAATGCAAAAATGTTAAAAACTAATATGGCAAATGCAAAATGGCTAACGAAGCAATAACCCTCTGAATCTTGCCAAATGTTACCAATACAGATCATAAAATTTACCTAACAAAAGTCGCCAAGTCTACCATGTTGTATATACTATGATAAGCTTATATAATGAGTAGAAATTATAGAATACATAACAGATCCCGGGCTGTTGAATTTGAGAATTAGGAAAATTTATCAGTTAGCGTGAGGCAGAAAGTGTTTCTGTGTGTTATTCGGTAACTCAGTCAAATTCGTTATTGTAATATCCTAAAATTATACTATATAAAAAAATTGACTTGGTTTCTAGTGTTGATTTAAGAAAATAGACAGGGACATGCATTAAGATGACCTTGATTAATTTTCTCATCTCGGTTAAGTGATGTAAAAGGTTTCCTGTGCTGAGAAATTAGTAGTTTCACTGCTGTTGGAGAAAGTTATTCAAAATCTTTGAGATATGGTAAATAATTGTTAATTTATCTGTAATGTAAGAGATTCACTATCTATTATTTTGAAGAAGAAAACAAGAAGAAGCTGGAAAAACATCTACAAGAAAATTGCATCAGCAGCTAGATTCGAATCTAGAGTTGTTGGAAATAACAAGAAAAAAGTATGGGGCTATGTTATTTTCTCTTGTCGAGTCATGCATGCCTGATATCGAACTGTTTTAAAACGGTCTACAAACTTTATTCTTCCAGAAGTGGAAGGTACAGAAGTTGTCACCAAAATTAATCTGGATTCTTTATTATGTTTTTTGGCGAGTGAAGTGGAAGAGAAGGAAGAGTCGATACTGTTTTTCAGTCTTTTGTTAAAAATATACAGGATTGTGTAAAATTAGCTTTCTGACTGTAAATTAACAGTTCCTGAAACCCAAATTTCCTAAATCCTTAAAACATCATCAACATATAAGTTGTTTGCAACACCACAAGACTAGAAATAGCCTTTTTTATATAAACCAACACCATACTTGCAATGTGATCAAGGAAAAAGCTGAACTGTGAAAGACAAACTCGCCACTGCAGAAAGACAAACTGCAGTGGCGAGATCTAGTTATATTTGGCAAAAAAAGTATTAGAACAATAGGAATTTCTAAGTTCTCAAGGTAATAAAATGAAACATTTGTCACATAGTATGTATATTATGTAATACTTTTACATAACTACTCATGGAGTAAGAAACAAATATTTAGAATAAATAGGATTTAAAAAATTAAAATAAAAGATTTGTGCTTTGTGTGTGTGCGTGCAAAAAAGTATTAGAACATTTGACTTCAATATAAAATCATTCATATATATAAAATGACTAAAAATTTGAACGTGATACTAATACATGGTATGTAGTCCATTAGCTGAAATTACTGCATCCAGACGTCTTGGAATAGATTCACACAAATCTTTGGTGACGTTTGATAACATGCTGGTCCAGGCATCTTGCAAAGCTTGCTTTACTTGTTATTGGGAATTCTTTCACTTTTTCATCCAATAGATACCACAAATGTTCTATAGGACTCAAGTCTGGGGACTGTGGGGGAGCTACCAATCTTCGGGGAGCATTATATAACAGCCATTCTTTGGTTTTGTTGGCAGTATGTTTGGGGTCTTGTTCTTGTTGAAAAATGAATGGCTTCTCTAACGTTAATTTCTTTGTACTCTATCTCTCAAGTTATCTCGTAACACATCAATATATGACAAAGCTGTCATTTTATCATCAATGAACTGGAGATTTCCAACTCCATTGTAAGTCATATCACCCCATGCTATGACATTCCTTCCTCCGTGCTTTATAGTTTTCTGTACATTTTGAGCGTGAAAAGCAGTTCCTTTTCTTCTTCAAACTGTGAGCACGTGTTTAGGTTTGAAAATTTCAAATTTATTCTCGTCGGAGAAAATTACATATTTCCAGAAATCTAATGATTTATTTTTATAAATTTTGGCAAATTCTATAAGCGTTTTTTTCTGTTGATTTCTAAAAATAAGCGTTTTTTTCTGTCCGTCTTCCTTTTATACCAGCATTATGCAATACATTTCCAACCGTTTGAGGTGTTACAACATTTCCTGAGATTGATTCAATATTTGCGGCCAACATCCTTGCACTTCCTGTCGAATACTGTAGGGCATCTTTAACCACTTCTCGTTTTTCTCTGACAGTCAAGATGCTTGGTCTCCCTGATCTTGGCCTATTATCCATAATACCAGTTTCTTTTTCTTTTTTAGAATGTTGTGAATTGCGCGAAGTGAAACATTCAACTTACTGGAAATTTCTCGAAATGTTTTGCCACTATTGTGCTGGTGAAAGATTTGTTCTCTCTTCGCAAGTGAAATCTCTTTCATTTTGGGTGCCATGGCAGGAAAAGTCCACGTAAACTGAATTTCTACAAGTTAGCAGTGAATGAGACGAGCACCCTTGACGTTGATATGGTTGAAAGTAACATTGAAAGTTTAATGACGTCACCAGCGCTGTAATTTGCATGCTTCTGCTTTTGTTCTAATACATTTTTGGCGATGCAAATTTTGTTATTTTTATATTAATATAATACTGTAATTATTTTTACATTTTTTTCTTAGTTATAATTTTCTAAGAACATATTATCATTTATAAACTGATTATAAGTTTCACTTGATTTTATTAACTTGAAAACTAAAAGTTTCTCATTCTTCTAATACTTTTCTTGCCAACTGTATGTCTAAATCCAATGCGGAATTGTAAAATGTAATCTTGTTTTAAATGTGGAAAAAAAGCAAAATATACTTCAGTGCAGAAAAATTAATGTTTCTCAAAGTCACACATGAGAACAAAAAGACAAAATTTTATTGTTGAAAATATCTTGCCAATCAATCACTTCATTCTAAAGTTTTATTGCAAATTCTATTTGTACGTTTAAAAATGGATATCAAGAAATGCTAAGCATTATTTATCTTATTTTCCAATCTTTTACGCTGATAAGATTTAACATATAATCAGAATATTTTTGTATCAAAATTTTTTAACACTTATCATACCATAACGGGTCAAATGACCCATTTTGAACTTTTGCATTGATAATGCACGTATTATCTTATTACTTCTCCAAATTTAACTTACTGACTTTTTCTGACTAATTAAGTCTACTGTTCTTATACTATTTTTATAATTTTTTGTTTTGAATATTTTGAGTAATAACTGTCGTATACCGTTGTCTACCACATCGGGTCATTTGACCCGGAGAACATTTTTTTTGTTTTATAAGCTTATCAATACATATTGCTTATCTTATTGTATTCAGTGAACTGCAAATGTATGCAAAGACTATTACGTAAAGTAGTTCAATCAAAATAGCTGAGAATAATTCAAGAAAATATAAAAATTTTAGATTGAAACTAGATTTTTGTGTAAAAAAGGTAGCAAAAAAAGAAAAGTTTAGTACACAGTTTTTATTTTATTTTGATAGCTTTATTAGTGATACAGGTAACTATTTACCCATAAAATGTCGAAACGAACGAGACAGTCCAAATTCTTAGAAGATATAAATGATATTGGAGAAGAGTTTTCGGAAATCGGTGAAGATGAATTTTCTGAAAACGAAGATATATTGGTTACAAACGAAAATGAGTCTGAATCTACAGATACTGACAATGAAGAGGAAAATATTGTGAATATCGGTTGTGGACGAAAACATGACCGATCAAATGGCGAGGAAATTTACTACAAAGTCTAAGTCTTGCAGATGGCCACTCCAAGTTTTTTTCAATATCCTTGATTTAGCTGGTATAAATGCCTGGATTTTATACAAGCAAACGACAGGAGATAATATCTCGAGACAAGATTTTTTACTCAAGCTAGCAGTAGAACTTGCCGACGATTTTCGAGTTGCCCGTGAACAACCAAAAGAAAAAGCAAATACTAAACGATCGTTGCCTAACCCTGTTACAGATTCTAATAAACGTAAGAGGTGTCAAATAGGATACTGCAAAGATAATAAAACTAATAAAATTTGCTCCAATTGTAAAAAATTTGTTTGCGGGAAATGTGCGACGGAAACACTTATGTGTAAAAAATGTGATGTATAAAAACAACTCTTATTTTTTGCGTTTGAAATAGAAATTGTAAAAATACTATTTCATATAATTATAATACATATTTTATTATCATTATATTTTTATTTCCTTTCCAACATCCATATTTCATACATAAAAGTAGGAAACGTAAATTTCGGGTCATTTGACCCGCTATGGTAAACTAGGTATCTAATAAGTGTTAGTATGATTAGTGTTAAAGAAAGAGCATTTCAGTTTTACTTTTATCATTATAATAGTCTAAATTGTGCACTCAAATGAAAGTATTTTAAAACAAATTGACATGCGCATATTACATATATGTACTGAGTTTGGAGTAGTAACTTTAACTTCATATTTATATTTCTCAAGTTTATAAAAATCATTATAAAACTGTTAAGGAAAAGTAAATTGCATGAAGTTAATTGTATAAGCATATTTTCTTAATTACAAAAAATATTTTGAAAAATAAATTACATTTAATATAAATTTGACTTCTTTTAGTACACATGTTGATGGATCAGTAATATATTTTGTTTTATTTTCAATATTTTTGAAAGTTTTCCTCAGATTCACATGTTTTAAAAGCTGATTTTAGAA